>KZ123812.1:12699-31196 GCA_002157025.1 Melampsora abietis-canadensis | reverse complement strand
AAGGGAAGTTGATTAATGTTTGCAGTGAAAGTCAGTTGTAAGCCCCTCTTTGCCTGGCAGAACACACCCACTCATTTGGAACGTATCAACTCCTCCGAGGTTTGCAGTGGTAGATAGCTCCACCGAGTCAAAAATCGCGACGGGTCCTGAAGATTCCATCGGAATTGAGATCCTTTGGAATTCTTTGCTAGCGGGAAGTGGAAGAAATGTTTCCGTATGCATTCCGAGAATCGACAAAAATTGGTGTCAAAAAAAGGAAATTAGATCAAGTCAATCAACTGTAGAATAAATCAGACAATGATGTGACGAAATATTTTGATAATTTTCATTCTCGAGTGGAGAAGTGAAGGTGATGATGATTTCAAACTGAGGATAATTTGTGTCCAAAATGACAAAAGTGAGGATGAAAAGAGGTTCAAGTTTCCATAAATGCACTAATCCCTAATCTACTTAAGTCTCAAACCTATTGAAAGTGAGAAATGGCCTTGCCTCAAATGATTGAAAATGAAATCACCAATGACTTGATTCATATGGGATTCGTACTCATTAGACAAAGAATAATCGTATGGTTCACTTCGTTCTCAAGAAAATAACCACCCAAGTGTTTGAAAGACTTCAAATCCAACCTCATGATGTTGATCGCAACCATACCCGCCAAGGCAACAGATACCAAAAAGTCTGACAGGAAGAAAAAAATGTCTGGGTCAATTCTCCTGCTTCCTAATTCTCGAAATTGATGGTTTGGATCGATCAATCTTTCCAATCATTCTTCGCTTGACCAGTGATCAATCGAAGTCACAGGCGCACAGTTGAGTTCGTGAGACTATCAACGAATATCGCCGCCATTTTATTTGCAGCAAAGCAAAGAAGACCTATCAAAATTTTACAAGTATCAACAGGTATCAACCCTTGTCATCCAGGAGCCAAGTAACTCGAATTTTCTCGTAGGAACTTCGAGTCCAACCCCTCAATCTACAACTGGTATTTTCTATCGAACTTCTCACATCAATTATAAAAGGTCTGCCAGCTTTTTATTATCAAAGCGATGGATGCTTCTCGCGTGACCAAAGTCACAATCGGAAAACGATTGAATATGTCCAAAATTTGTGAAGAACAAGATTGAAGAATGCATCGCCAAGATGAGGCAGGGAGTAGTGGACGTCTCGACGCATCGCCAATTATCAGAATTTCATGAATTCATAAAGGAATGGCAGATAAGCAGATGACAGTGAGTTAATATATAGCCAGCTCTGGGATTCAGCTCTCAGTAGCACATGAAACCACATCTTGAAACAAAAACACAAGCTTGACATCGCACCCGGGTGGCACTATATATTTTATCTAACTCTGTTGCATTTGTTGGGCTCTGTGAAACTGTGTAGCTTTTTGCCTACTCGCCATAGACCCCCTTGTATCACATCAGAAAGCCTGCCTATGTACACACCACACTATCAAATGCTGGTATACCAAACACTGTACATCTGTTACATCTTGTCCATCAATCAAAGTAAGTTAATAAGATTACCTCCTCCTACCTTCCTCTGAGGTGTTCCCTAGACAATGTCACACCTTTCAAGGGATCTTTCTGACAAGTTCCATTGTGTCATTATGGAAAGAAAGACTGGGTGGATGTTGCTGTTGAAGTAGATGTTGGTCAAGTCTGATCCAATGAGATACAGTCCCAGAAGCCCATAATGCCGCCCGATTCTCGGCTTTTTCGTAAAACAAACACATATCAGTATGACTGCTGAAGCAATCAAGGCATTATCATATTTTTGCCTTTCATATCACCATCACTTACGTTTGGACTCATCCGGATTTCCATAGATGACCAAGTTTCCATCACCTCCTTGAAAACAACAACGTGTTTGACAGTTTGCTCGATTCATACTTTTCACTTGGCGGTTAAATTTAGGAAAAAACTCCGATGCCCAGATCACTGAGCCGTGTGGTTGATTAGGGAGCCTACCTTGATGGAGGACTAGATTCGAAGTGTCAGGATCTAAGTAAAGATAAGTAGGATGTGATGGCCTGGGTGGAATCATCGGGGGTTGTGAACCTCCGAATTGCGGTCTTGGAGGAATCGGCGGTGGCTCGTTAGCAGAGTCGAGTCTTCTGGATTGATGGGGTGGTATACAGATATATTGACCGGCCTGGTATTGAATGCATCCCGTTGCAATATTGGGGAAAGATTAGAAAAGAGATCTCGACTGCGAAACAGACATCAGATGTGGAATCAAGAGAAAATTTCTTACTACCAATTCAAAACTACCTTTTTGAAAAACGTATTCAGAAGCCCAAGCTACACAATTATCTCCAGTCCATAAGACTAAAAATGGAGACTGATCAGCAATAGTCAGGCTAGCTTTTCCCATTTCGACTTTCCCATCCAAGTAATACGTAGGATCCCATATCAGACGACCTGTTCCATTCTCTCTTATTGTTAATTTGCCATCGCCGCTCAGTGTGAGACTTGCACCGCCAGATGCAACACTACGGCCTGAACTCCAGAGGATAGATTGGGTGGCATTACATATCACAACTAAAAGTCCATCATCTTGAAGCTTTAAGGTGATCTTATCAAGAATTATCTGCGAATGACCAGCAGAACCTGAGTGAAGATGAAGCTGTTCGGGATCATAACGTAATTTGCGGAGTGGTCCGTCCTCGATTCCAATCAACCAGCATGCTCTTCCTCTTTTGAAATCAGATTGCAAGTCACAATCGATCACTAGATCTGGGTTCGAATTAGCTAGAAATGCCATCGGGGGTGCATTCAAAGGCTCAGGCATGGGTGCCATATCCCCTGTGAATTCTGTTCCGGCTGCGATGCGGTTACCTTGGACACTAAAATGTTTGGCGCCTGCAATGCCGATTCCATAACCTGTGAAAGAAAGTCATATGATGATGAGCGGGGAAGAGATTTGAGTTGAAAAGTCGATATGAATCGGTCTACCAAAACGACCAGGCCCAAAGATATTATCATGCACTTGTCCCCCAAAGTTATGTTGTTCTGGGCCAGGAGCCCAAGCCAAAGGACCAATCCTATAGAAAACGATACGCAGGTCAGTCACAGACTATTAGGCTGAGCAAATAAAAATTCACTAAACCCAATTCCAAGCTTGATATGAGCGCCTTCAGTTTTGATAATATTACCAAAGACTCTTGTATCAGTATAATCCATATCGTATGGACCCGCATCTACCCTGTTTGATCCACAGGTATATGAGTATGCAGGACTGCCTAGGATACCGCCGCAAAGCGTGCTCACATGTTGATTGCGCCCTGGCATAGCGAATATGGACAAACAATCTTTGAGGAACGAAGGAACGTGATAAGATGAGGTTTGTACTTACCAAGAGGTTTTGAGTACGAGCAATAATAGTGTTTCCAGTACAAATAGTACCGGGTGTGCAAAAGAGAACGATCGCACCATCGGTGGCATCAACAATTTCGTTATTGACCTTCAAGATAAAACGAGGTCAATAATTGTGAAGATAAAGTTAGGAAAAGCGAGACTGACTATTAGCCCGTTGCGACATGCTATACTCAGCCCATCCGCCCATGGACCTAGAAGAATGAGTACGTGACGCGCCAATTGAATATTTGTTTAGAAGTCAAAACGTTCTGAACATAGAGTACATCTCGCTTGTCAGACGTACCATTTGGAGCTGGTGAGCCTGCAGGGCCGATTTTATTACCGATGACACGTCCACCTGAACACATATTGAAGAGCTGTTGAGCAAATAATGGTAAGACAAATTGACGGGGAAACTATAAGATCACCATAGGAAATCGAACTCACATGTAAACAGGACCAACCACGAGGATGCCTGAGAGTACAGTATTGTATCACTGGATCCTTTGCTTGCCGACCACCACACACGATCAGAGCAGTGCCATTTTCTACCCAACCCTTATCGGGTCTTCTACCATCGACTGTGAGATGAGAGATCTTCACGTAATGGGTCTCATAGAACGAGATAGCTGTCGGGTCTTGGATTGTGTGAAGTTGGGCTTGGAGTGATGGATCGGTCGGGTAGCCAAAGGTGCTGAGTTCTGATCGATTTGTACTGATCTTGATTAATGTTTCTAGTTCCCAAATACTTGATTGTGCCAATTGAATGATGGTTCCGGGACCACCTTCTTCGAACAGTTGGGTCAAATAAGCTGCAGGCCGATTTAAGAATTCAGGTGGTAGGTCATGAGGATGAAGTCCCTTTGGATATTTGAGGTTAGAGGTATACATTCGCGGTACAAGAATCGCTGGGTATGGGCAAAGATCACGGATGACCACTTGGGAAACTTCCTGTATTCCTATCAAGGATACAACTGTACGTTTTCAAGCAGCCAGTGCGCGTTACTTTTCCCCAACAGCCAGGGGTTTAATTGGAGCGTAAAATTCAGCAGGTTAGCCTCCAGATTGGACTGTACATGGATATCATAAGCTCGCATATTTATCCTGCCAGAAGATTCGTATGAGACTATATGAGAAGCGAAGGAAATCATCAACTGTGAGTCATACAATCTATGATGAGAAATCAAAAAGCAGTGTCAGGCTCCTGGCGCAAGGCTATGAAAGCTACACTTACATAACACCATGTCTTTCAAAAACAAAGCTCAATCACTTGTCGAAAGAAGGACCATGCTCACTTTCTCTCATTTTACAATTCTTGCCAAGAATAAGCGTTTCAGAATCATCACCTTTCTCATCCATACCATTTGGACCTGACTGATCAATAGATACCATGAATCAAATCAAAAGTAAGATGTGAATATTTACTAAGCGAACCTTTACCCTTGAAGCCACGTTCATTTATCTACAGTTGAACTTGTGTGTATGATGATTGCATCCAAGGAAGTGAAACAATAAATCAATGTTCTTTACAAATACATATCAAGCCGCATATAATTTTACAAGAAAAATGTATAGAAAAGGAACCATCTGCAAGAAACATACACGTATAAATTCTTAAACAAATAAAAAACCCTTCAAGATTTATATCAATCAAAAACAAAAAAAAGCACCGCAATACCTTTGCTTAATAAAACTTTTTCAACATCCTTAACTTAGGTACCGAATTCCAATCAATCCAACTATGAGGATCCTCAGTAATAGATTTAATAAATGGTTTGATTGTTCCATTCAGGTATCTATCGATTAAATCTTTACCTAAAGTTTTCTTTCTTACTAACTCTCCATAACTTTTACAAATCGTTTCTGACATTAAACCTATATATTTTCGATTTTCTATTGATATTCCTTCTTGTATGAATTTCTTGACGACTTCTGTTGTCTCATTAAAAAATGAAATTGGAGTCGGCGGATCAATACAAATCATTCAGAATCAATCTGCAAAATTAAAGATGAAAAAATCAAAACAAACCTTGAATGATTTGAATCCTTTTAAATTCAAACTCATCTTCATCATCTTCAATAATCTGCTTGATCTTTTCAGAAGGTAAAGTCTCTTTCTCAATATTAATGATCTCTTTCGTAAATTCTTCTTGAAGATGAAGTTCATTGATAACAAGACTTGAAAACCAAAGTGAAATCAGTTCTTCTTTGAATTGATGGTTTTTGATTGCTTCCTTATCAATCCTGATGGTTATAATCAGATACTTTATGCCAATCATAATCTTCTTTGTTTCATCTTTAATTCCAACCAAATTCATTCCATTCTTTTCATCTTTGATTCTCAATTGATTCATCCAAGTCTCAACTTCTATCCCATTTCTCCTTTTAATTTGATCTAATCTAGCCCAGATTTCAATGAATTCAGTCATCTCTTTCTTTTTCTTCTCTTCTAACGTTTCATTCAAATTGTTCATGAAAACAAGATATTCACAAATCGGTTTCACTAATCGATCTTCAATCACTGCAATCAATCCTGATTCTCTTGCCTCTAAACTTTCGATATCTTTACTTAATTCAACTCCGTCATCATCGTCATCATCATCGTCCTCGTCTGACCTGAACCTATTTTCAACTTCTTTTAATCTCATCTTCATCCTGTCTAGATTCTCGATTGCGGAATCTCGGTGATCCAAGAAAGTTCCAATTATTCGATTTGTGAGTCTTCCGATCGATCCTTCTCTAAAGATCTGATGTTGATTCAATTCAATAGACCAAGCTATTTTTATCAATGTCAGATCAAAGTATAGAAGAAGTTAAAGCTCAGTGTTCAACTCATCTTAGATTTATTGATTCAGCCTTTAGGGTTACTCACCTGGATCTAACCAAGTTAGATCAGGATAAACCCATTGAGATTCAAATCCAATGAATTTCTTAATCTCAATCTCTCTCCAAACCTTCATAACTTCTTCAACACTTTCTAAACACCTTTCAGTCAATTTGATCTTTTGTTGAATTGCTTCATTTATATCTTTTAATTCTTTTTCATTTGCTTCTTTTTCTCTATGATTAGAATTTGATTTGTATGCATTCAATCTACCTTTTATGACTTTTTGATCCAAAGTAAGTTCATTGAATTCTTTAGATAAAACTTTGACCGGTATTGAAAACCTTTCTACTATTACATTCGCTTTTGATTCACACCAAGGTAAAATCTCGGCGCATTTCTTCCATATTTTGAAATGAGATAATCTGGTAGGTTCATCAACTTGATCGAATCGATAAAGTCTTTCTGACAAGTATGGTAATTGTCTTTTCAGTTGTTTTGGTAAGATTGAGATATAGATTAAAATTAAACTGCAAATTTGAATTAAAGCAGATCGGTTTTGATCACTAATCTTTTCATCCTTCAATCCCAAGTTTTCTTTTAATGGAGCCAAGTTGAGTTGTCGGATCGGATTACAACGTGAAACAATCCTGTCAATCTCTAATCTTCTGGTGGCATCTAGTGGCCATTCCAACGAGTTGACTGATGCTAATATCAATTTGAGAAAAATACCGAAGCAAGTATCTCCATCTCGAAGTGGTTGACCTCCAAGACCTTCAGGTGGACCCCATGGAGTAGGGCGAAATGAAATTAAATCTTCTAATACCTCAGGAAACGCATCAGGTCCACCAAACCTTCTAGGATGATTGATTTCAAATAGCAACTGTTGAAATTTGACCTGATTGAGTATCTTATAAAGTTGCTGTAACATTCCATCTTGAAAAACCAATTTCCATTTCCAACGTTGATGAAAGAGTAAAGCTCTACCAAAGATTGATCGCACATAACAGTCCCTTCTATCACTTGCTATTCGACTCGATCCTTCAACAAACAAGTTTTCAGTCAAGTTCTCTAATAGATCTTGAACCACAGACCAATGTGCACCCATTCGAGATTCCTTACTAGAGATACCATTAGGTAAGAATTGAGAAAAGGCACAAAGTGACATAGCAATATATCCTTGTGCTTCCCCTTGTGCTACTGGTCCAATTAAACCTGATTTGTCTGAAAACTGACGAGTTTGTTCCATGACGGTATTCCAGAATTCAGTTTCAGCTAAACAAGTTGCGCGTCTCGGTGGGTCATCAGTAATCACCACGATGTTGATCAAGGAAACCCAGATTTCGATGGACAGGTCGGTGATCGGCTCCACAGAATCTTTGACGGCTTCCTTCAAGCTACTCATCGTATGTGGTGGTCCATATTCGAGTAATCGACGTATGAGATGTTTTGTAGCGCGTTCCACAATCTCTGATCCTGCTACACGAGCATATAGTCGACATCCTAATTCAAAAAGACCCCAACCAACAATGAGCATTAATTTACTAAATTCAGGTCGATTCACCGAATCTAAAGCAAGATCATCAAGGCGATCGATCATCTCATTGGCCCAGTTGCCGACTGCTTCAGTCAATGCGTCAGCTGACATGATAGATGTGGCAGTAGGTCTTTGCCGGCTAACAAAATCACCGAAGAATCGAAACCCATGAGACATCTGAGAGAGTGCGCCGATAGTTCGAGCCGAATCGAGTGCAAGATGTAGATTCAATTCATCTTGTACAAGATCAGCTGCATCCACCAAACGTTCGACAAATTCACTCGGTGACATTGTCATACTATAAAATTGACCGAAGAATTCTTGTGACTCTTCTGTATCTATATCAACTCTTGGTACTTGTGTCATACCATGATCTTGAATGATGTCAAGTAGATTGAAAAGATATCCACCGGACAGATAATTTGTCTCACTTTGAATCTTGATGCCAGGATCAAGTGATGGAATTGAAAAATCAGGTGTGAAATCTTTGAACGCATTGATCAACGAGGTGATAGGAAGTCCGGGATTGATAGGTTGGGGACCACTTTGCTGAGCTCGAAGTGAAGGAGGTGCGAGATTGAGACTTGGGATTGCATTGGCAGATTCGCGAGTACGCCAAAAGGCATGATCATCCTTCAGAGAGATCGCTGAATTCGTCTCTTCAGTTTGATGATGAGCCTTAGATTTTTTTGCAGGAGGTTTCACCCCTCGAAGCTCTGGCGAAGGTGAGCGACAAGAACTATATCGGCTCAGACGCATCTCGTGACTAGATTCGGCTTGTGCATTTTGAGCACTAGGTACGCGTGATACTAATTTCTCAGCCCAAGTGATTCCGGGACGCTCTAGTTCTAGCTCAGAATCGTCAGAAGAATCTAAACGAGATTTCCTAGGTGGTGATATACTAGGTCTTCGAACCCGACGTATTGTAGTCTTCTTCGCTGGTCTCATCGGTCTATCAGAGTCTGATCCTGAGGATCCATTTGAATCTGAACCTGAGAGAGTTAACTTCAAACGACCATGTTTACGCTCTTGTTCCATCAATTTTAGATCTTTGGCCGCTTTCTTCACATAGCTTTTGGGCATCATTCTGCCTAACAGTTTCAATCTAGCTTTTTTTGGCAACACAGCTTCTTTCAAAAGTGCTTCATCGTCAGTTTCTTCTTCTTCCTCGTCCTCATCTTCTTCGTCTTCTCCATACTCTTTGCGCTTCTCCACTTGTTTTTGTGGAGTCTTTCCAGTTGACTTGTTGACTGAGGTTCTGTAAGATGTTGAAGGTTGTGGTTCTTGAGCAGCACGATTGGCAGCAGTATGAGACCCATTGACGAGTCTTCTTGAATTGGTGATTGGTGATGAATCAAGTGTTAGATCTAACACAGAAGGTCGATGACTTGATGCTTTGTTTAGATGTGATCTGACAGAGTTCCCGTTTGGCTGATTGATCAATGACCGTAGATCTGCCGAAGGAAGTAACACGCGTGGTCTTATGCTTAGCGCGGCATCAGTAGACTTATCTTTAGATGAGGTTTTGGATGAGGTTTTTTGGTGACGAGGCTGAGGTGGACGCATCGAAAGATGATGATGAGCACGCTCTGGACTCAAAGATAATGCACGACGAAGACTCGTAGGAGAAGGGGTAGGAGAAACATGTGATGGAAAGCTAGTGGCCGGACTAGATATTCGAGCGTCAAGTGTAAAAGTTCGGGGGGTACGATGTAACAGATTGGATGTAGACGCCGATAAAGTGCTATCAAGTTGACGCGTATAAGAGTCATCATCAAGTTCGGGTGGATCAGTAAGCCATTTTGAGACGGGTATGTGGCATTGAGGTGATTTCCGACGCGATTTTACTTTGGGTGGACGCGTACTTTGAGAATCGGTGATATCATCACGAAAACGGGGTTGATTTGGCCGTCTTGGTGCTTCTGAAAGGGATCGTACAAACCAAAATCAGCCAAATGGGAGTTAGTGTTTTATTTTATAGTATAAATGTGTGCGAAGAAAGTAAAGTGAGACTGACCAGAAGATGCCCTCCTACGTCTCTTATAGGAACGTTCACAAAATTGCCCGATTTGAGAGGATGGTATTTCTGGAGTAGAGCTAGAGGTATCTGATATAAATGACTCTAATACTTTCTCATTTGACTCAACATCGTTTTCATCATTTCTGATTTTATTGGATCGACGAGGCATGGTGACCACCGCATCTTGCCAGTCTGTACTTTGAAGTGCTTGGAGATATTTATGAGTTTCAGTTGTATAAGGTTTTATTTGACACTTTTTGCGTGTACGAAATGAACGACGTTGATTAGATTGCTGGATTGGATTGGATGGCTCGATTGAATTGGATGGCACGATTTCTTTGGATGGCGCGATTTGTTTAAATGGCGCGACTTGATTAGATTGCGCGCTTTGATTAGATTCTCGACTTGATCCTGAATGAATGAAAGTAGTGCTATGCTGAGATAATGGATGATGTTCTGAAGATAGCTTTCGAGGCGTAGGTGGTTTGAAGAGTTGATGCTTTCGAGGCGTAGGCGGTTTAAAAAGTTGAGACATCGGCGGAAGATCTGGTGAAGATGAAGGGAAGTCCATGGTAAGGTATGAATTAGAATTGATGATGATAGAGACTGATGATGTTGTTGGATTGAGTTTCAAATGCTGAGCTTAAGTTGAGATGGTGATATGGGTATCCTTAAAACTCCCCGAAACTCGGAGCTAAAAAACATTAGCCGACCCTGCATATAGCCGGTTTCTTAACTCAATCTGTCCCGCGGACACAGATCCCGGTTCCGATATCAAATCACTTTGCATTACGGCCCACGGGTTCAGGAGTCAGCTCTGTCTTCCCGCCACACTTGGACAGCATCGTGGGTCGAATACTTTTTTATGAAGATGGAAATCCGAAAGACGTATGTTAACGACATTCTGATTGAGGTGAAAGTAGTGCCAGTGGTCACATCTCTGTGAGAAAAATATGTGGGAAAGTCATATTCTTATAAAGCTGTCCTTCTGAGTTACATTTCTCATATACTATAGATGATGATATTACGCGAATAAATAAATAATCAAGCAGTCGATACAGATAAGATAATCGTGTAACATGCAGGGGTATCTGTTTAAATTAGAGTTCAAGGCGAGGCATGACCAAGATCCAAGGAGGATGCTGAGATCAGATTGATATGAGAAACAAGAGACATGAACTAGTTTTTATGATAAATTCATATAAGAAGGTGGAATTATTCGATTTCATTACATATTCCAATCAACTCATTCATCAGATTCCGCTTTCCGGACGGCCCATTCCATCATAGATTCACGAGCTTCAAACAATTCCTTATCTGTAAAAACTCTAATCTTTTCATCTTTCAAATGAGCGATGTCTTCTTCCAACTGATGTTTGACGCCTTCTACACATTTTTCATCCTTTGACTTTGGTAAAAACACCCATCTGTTTGCTAATAACCAAAAAGCGGGGTTTGTATAATTCTCGTAAGGTCGTTGAGTCAATGTACCTGTTGCAGCTTCTGAAACTCTACCAGAAGTACCACTATAAACATTTGAGTCATCAGTGTCGTCAAGGATGAGAGTTAAAACCCGTCGGTTCTCTAGAGCTCTTCCTTCCTTCACTTCCAATCTCACATCCTTGACCTTTGTTGATGGGCACAAGAGTTCGAGTTTAGGCCTAGGAGTTCGAAGTAGAGTAGAATCACTATTCAGATGTGATGAATGGAAAGAGTTATAATCAAAAGAAATGGTTAGTTTTATTGAGGGAGAATTGGGAAACAGGGGAAATACATACAGTTCTATGTTCTCGTCAGGCTTCTCAACATCCTTTGCGTTGTCAAAAGTTGAGATGATATTTGTATCTTTCAAATCGTTGGAATTTGTATTATGGTCAGAACTCATCGCGACGACTTGTCAGACGTAAGATTAGAGAGATGAAAATTTTGATAAAGTGGGGAGTTGATTTGAGAAAGTGATGAACAGTGAAGGAAAAGTAGGTTGGTCTATGATGAGAAAAAAGTTGAAGGGACTCATATATTGTGGAGTATGCTGATCAAGGCTTACAAGTACAGGAGAAGCATTAGCTTCAGCGCCTCAGCACTATCGGCTTGTTTAATGCGATGTCATTTCTTGAGCATTGATTCTATAAAATGAAATCAGAGACAATTCTCGTTGATTTTTTGCGCTGAAAAGTCTCAGACAAAAATAACAAAATGCGTGCATTATGTGCACTTTCAACAGGTCATAGTAAAATGTTCAAATGCTAGAGGCCATATATCCAGAATCAAGTCTATCAAAGGAGGTTTTCATTGTTCTGAGTTCACTGCATGAATATCTTTGGTGGCAAAGTCGTAGTCTGAGACGACGCAAGCATAAATTGGCCCCCTCAATTGTCTCTGCCAGTTCTAATTTGTTTTCAAACTTTCTACCTTTTTATCACGCCCAACATGTTGGTAAAAGATCAGAGTCCTGTTTTGATTCAAGAAGCAAAAGAGGAAGATACTGAGCAATATCAAGATGTGAGGCTCCAATAATAGGAGTATCTATTGCACCAATTCTTCAGCATATGCGGAGATGGAATGGTTGGAGGGATTGGCAGTGTGGTCGAGCTTGATGCATCTTCACTTTAATTTACATATATATTTGTATGCCTTTTGGTGAATATCTTGTCGGGCGTGTGATCTTATGATTTGGAAATCTTGCTACTTGCATCACAAGACTTGCATGTAGTCGGTATGAGAAAGATATGATTAGAGATAGATTCTGTCCAGGATCTGATCACACACACTTTAGAACCTGGACCTGGAGTCTCCAGCTTCCAGAAAGATCGCGTAACTTCATTGGGTTTTTTGATGATTGACTCATTCATGCAGTGTTGTCGATCAATTGTGACACTCTAAAAGGCAAAGTTCAATGAGGTTCACGCGCGCACTCTTCGATCAGGTAGACATCATCTCATGATTAGCTAACATTTATAATTTCATTTGTTCGGATATATTTGAACAATCATTTTAGGGGAGAACGTTAGTAAGAAGCAGAAAAAATGGCGATAATCAAGCAATAGATAGATGTGTGCATTTTGTGCACGTTGAATATTCCGAGTATAGTGTTCAACAATTAAATGACGATTCTTCAGCATCAAATACCTCAAAGGGGAACGCAGAAGTTCAGATCGTTTGCGCTGATCTGGTAGAGTCAAGAGATGTGAATCATACCCGGCTGTGCCTGTGGAGAGCGCCCTAGACGTCTGGGGCCCTCAAGAGTACAAAGGTAAGCCTTTGTACTTGTTGGAGCCCCCGACGTCTGGGGCGCTCTCCGCGGGCACTCCGGGCCCCTTGTGCATTTAGGATACATTTCACCTCAATCCGTAGCCCTTAGAATTAGATCCAAAGGCTCCTTTCACTGCTAACGGCCGGCTTCAGTGATCATTGATTGTAAGGATGGCTTCAATACCCCTGAGCGCGCATTTCCATGTGTCCAGTCACACGGACCATGACTCGATAGATGGGATAGGTTGTATGACTTACCAGTGCCAGAACTTAACCTGGAGAAGGACGTCGTGTTTATCGTGCTCGCCAACGCTCTCACTGGAACGCTTTGGTTCGTAGGAGCTTACACAAATTCCAATGTTACGAGGTATGCACCGTTCCATTGAGCCATAGCGTGGATCACTCCTGGACGAAATAGTTTCTGAATATAAACTAGACATTCTGTTCTTGAAAATCAAAGAGAACCAAGGCAAACGGGACAGGAAAACCAGACTGTTCCACCAATGCCAGTCAATTAGGTCTCTCTGAAGCCCCATTAAGCCCATCATATCATGAAGCTATGGAGTGTAGGTCACGAGTCCTAGTATGGAATCTGAAGATCTCAAACAACATTCACATACCCAAAATTGTGATATCGAAATGAAAAACGCCCTGATCAAGAAATAGGTCCAGAGAGCTCCATCCAGATAGCATTTTTTGATACCATGTATCCCTCACCTCTATCATTTGTCGCGGTTGCCTCGATGGCATGGATGGTCTTTTGGCTAGATACTTTTGTGAGTGTTAGATATGATCGCTCAAAGGCATCCAAACACGCCAAATTCACAGCTAGAAACAAGCACTCTTTTCAAAAAGCGACATTGATCCACTTGAGGCCTTCACACTTCTTCCAAGTCAACAAATTTTGTCGATGTCACCAAACTGGGTCGGTATGTTTCTTTCCTCAAAAATCCCAAGAGCCCAACTAAGCTGTTCGAGATATTTCATGAACAAAAATCTATCAGTATCTACGTGAGTCACCAGACTCGAAGGCAGACTTAAAGAGCTTTGGAGGGAGCTCCAGCCNAGCCGTTTCAACAGATCGGGTTGTTTGACAATCTCGTCGTGGTGGCACCGCAAAACTTTGATTTTGTCTTCCCATTGGTTTTGTTTCCCCGTTAATTCGAAGAACACAGAAAGAAGAAAACCTCTAGATAGGATTCTCCTTTAGTTTTTCTCGCTGCGGTGACGACGTTCATTAAAGGAGAGTTGTCAACCTTTCTTGAAACGGCTGAATAATCTCATCTATGATCTGGGTCAGATTCAGAGGCCAGAGCGAGTGAAGCTTGGGAGAGGATGGGGCTGTGGACCGCTCAGGACTCCAAGCAGGGACGATGATGACCTGGCTCGGGGATTTGCGACGCAAGCCCGGGCCCCGGGAGGCTTTTGGAGAACCAGCGGGGAGACAATAGGTGACATATCAAGGCTTTAAGCTGAATTGGGCACATCGGCACAAACGGGTTGTGATGTATGAACCTTGGCCGTTCATGTTCACGATGACACTCAAGGCACTTTCGAAAGGCGACACGCGTTAAGGAAGGGTGGTTCAGGAATTGAACGGTAATTGCGAGTTGACAATTGCGCTTAGAAATCTTTGGTTCGAATTGCAATTGTGGGTCGCATCGATTCGCGTCGCAAGCCATAAAGAAAATAAGAACGAGGAATTCGCAACAAGGAACTCGATGATATCAACTCTCAAATCAAACCAGTTATTATTCCAACTGCATCGATGCTTATTACCTCTTCTTAACTTCAAATCAACTCATGCCGATAGAATCAGCTATGACATTTGGGCTGTGACTTTAGGACTGAGGTACATCAATTCCATACCTTTGAAAAGTCCACCTTTTTCTCGTTCGTGTTCTGAATATCTGACCTGACCATTCTACGTACTTGAATTTACAGGAAAGGCTGTTTAATAGATCGATGTCACTTTCCAGAAGCTGCATCTCGTTCATTAAGCTCCAAATTACAAGAAGTTGAGTCAATGATTTCGATCTTCTTTAACCCCTTTTTGAATTGTATACCCTGGTCTCATTGGTTGCTTTGTTGTTTTATCTTATTCGCTTACCTGTTTACACATAGGTCGGTGAACTCTTTGCAGATCTCGTCATCATCTTTGAAATCCATTCTCAATCCACTTTCATTTGTTTGAAAAGTTTACTCCACCTTGATGCTCAATTTGACTCAAAATTTATTAACCTAAGCTCAAAACAGATTAGAGCTGTGAGTTTCTGTCTTTTTGTCTGTTGAAACGTTTTCAACCTTTTGATATCCATTAATGACTCCTTCCGAGAATTTGGGTACCTTCAACTTCCTGCAGCAGGATGAACCACCCGAAGGGTTTTCAGATTCGATCTGTCACATTCGAAATAATTCGGTCACCAATGCATTTCAATGTTTGGATGGTTTTGGTTCAGATCCTGTGACGATTGCAGGATGGTTGATAGGTTATCCCTTTCTATATATCACTCCAAAGGAGGCTGATTGGGTATGGAAAGACGCTCATTTGAGAGTGATCAACTATACCCTGATGGGATCCCAATCAGAAGTAAGTTTCTTTGTATTCCTGGATGCCTTACAAAAGGAGATCATAAAATTCATTTGATTTCACGTGGCTTTATAATTTTGTAGGATTTCAATCATCAATTAATGGCCTTTAGTATTCCAAGTGACATTGAATCTCAACTCGACTTTGAGGCTATCTTGTTAACGCTGAAAGACAAAATCAATGAACAAATCCGAATGGACGGCTCAAATTTATCAATCTGGAATCAAGTCACTTATTCGACACAAAAAGTTGATATGGATCAAGTAGCACTTTGAAATAATTTCCATCTGTGTTATCTTGGTTTGCTACCCAATATATCGACTACAACAAATTCAATTATCATTCCAATTTAAAAAACTATGCTTGGAAAACTATTATCTGAAGGTCGATTTTTTCTCGTTTGGTCAAATATGAACCAAACTGTTGAATATGAATAAGGGTGAAGTGAGGGAAGGAGGCATCCGACTTGAAGGAATGATATCTCAAGATAATGATCTCTTTCACTAGATTGTCTTCGGGTATACAAAATAATGATTTGTAAAACAGTCTACGGATTTTTGAGCCAAGTTCGTAGTTGGTTTTGGGCATCTGAGCGATGACTCATGATCCACCAGTTTTTGTTTTGCACTAGCATGGATCACTACTTTCTTAGTTATGTTGGTTTTGTTTGTCGTTGTAGTGTCTGTGTTTCACATAACCAAAAAGTTTTCTTTATATTATATTTGGCTCACTACATAAAGCATGAAATCTTTTCTTGCTCAATCCTACTCTTTCAGAGCTTGGATAGCGCCGGTTTGGGAGGGGCAGAGGCCGTAGACTCCCTGGATAGGGTGGATCTCTGCGTGGTGGGCGAAGGGATGGGTGGGTGGTAAAAGAAAAACTTAAACTGGGAGGAATGTTGGAAAGGGTTGTGTACCTATCATCCCCAATACCTGAAGTAAGGAAAGGAGATATAAAATCAAAAAGTGGAGTTGATGAAATGAAATTTGTATCTCGGACTCAAAGATAAGATTTCCACTCTTTACTCACTGACTCTCTTGAGGGAATAGAGATGTATATACAGCCGGTTTCAAAAAGCTTGAAGGAGGTTTGCCCGCAAAATTCGAGTGATTTGGCGCCAAATTCTTTTCAAGCTTTGTGAGATTGACTGTATATTGCAAATGTTTTGTATACTAGGTATGACAAGATGTAATTCCTTTATACCAGTAAGCCTATTCAAACCCAAAGAGTTCACGTGAAAGTCCTTAGGTTTCTTGGGGGGGATCAAGTGTTGTAATGTTTTCAAAGTGTTATATGCTTAAATATAAAGAAAAGTGTTATTTTTCTATAGTGTAACTTTCTAGTCTAAAGTCTGAAGTCTAAGAGTGCGGAGTGTGCATGAACCATCTGTGGGAGACATTGATTGTCAAAGTTTTAAGGCTAGACTAACAGGTGCCGTTGAGAGTGCAAGGATTCTACAAGTCTTTGGAGAAGATTTGGTGAGATTATAGGATGAAAGACCAAAAGATAGAGAGTGATGTAGATATTCCATTTGTGGCTAGGTATTGTCTTTTTTTGAACACTCTTGACTTGTAGATAATGAGGATATATGTCTAGAAAATCCGCTATCATTTGTCCCATATGGACAACTTTTGGTTATCTGATCCATGACCAGCAAAGGACCTTGGTACAACTGTTTGAGATCTTATTGATAACTAGTCAGTAACAAATTCAAAATAAATTTACAACATTCTTGTGACGGTGGGATGCACTGGCTTGCCAGTGACTTGTGGTTGGGGGCTGTGATGGTTGAGAACAAAGCAAGAGAAAAAGGAAAGGCAAGAAATAAAGTAAACTGTAACAAAAAGGAGACTGAGAGTCTTAGGTTCGTGCACTGTCACGCAAAGATCGATGTCATTTATGGCCTGTACCGTCATCATAACAGATAGGGGTATTACGGCTGTTCGGACAGGTCTTCAGCTTCCCTTTCGAACACTTGGGTGTTTCTCCCGGGTTGTTACATTTCAGCGTACTCCCCTTGACACTACACGGTGGATTTTTCACACCCTGAGCGTTTTGGCAGTAGGGTGTATTATTCCTGGGTCGAGGATTCGGTTGATTCCCTTCTGCAATCGGTAAGATCATTGCGACGAAGCCCAAGAATACTAAAAGGAGTCTGTAGTATTTGTCAGTAATCTAGGACGAGTAAACATCGAAGGTCCACGTCAACATTTCTGCCTCATCAAAAATTGTTTTGTAGAGTTTTGAAAACTTACCATCTTGATATGTTTCAGATATTCGGAGTTGCTTTGTGGGGCTGATATTTGAAGTAACGATATCTGTTGTTCTGGTGGAAATAAAATGGCTCTAGAGAAACATCACAGGTCAAATAAGTGATTGACTGTAAGTGTGAGTGAAAAGACAAGGTAATGCTTACAAATCTTAGTTTTGATAGCTGAACGAAGTCCCGTTTCCCTTTTGAAGAAGTGATATCAGAAGATGATTGGTGATGACGGCCTCCAAGCCTTTAAGTTTCAGAAAACTCACTCCGGACCAGCCTTCCAACTTGCTTTGGTCACAGTGTAACCGTGCACATAATTACTGATTGGCCGTGATGTGCGCACTCTGTTGAAACCACGCGAGCTGTCGTCGAGAGTTAGCAGACAACGGTTCAAGATGATAGACTTCATGATTACGGGGATGAATTCGGCATGTAGTTGGCATTGCGATTGTCTTGATCTGATCCATTGGAACAATATTATGACGTGTCGCGAACGCCCGCCAGATGATCTTCTTGAGGGTCGATCCTTGAGAAATTCTCACAGTTTGTATGCTCTTGATCGTGGTTTCGATATGACACAGCACGACAACATCAATTGCTTGGATATTTTGGGATTGATAAAGGGTAGTCAAAACCCATCCGAGCCATCATGGCTC
>KZ123812.1:0-12672 GCA_002157025.1 Melampsora abietis-canadensis | reverse complement strand
CGGTCACTATGTCATTGAAAATGTCTTGACATTTGGCTTAGGAGGTCTAAATGGAAACATTTTTCTTGAACGCTCGTCTCGGAAACGCTCATCGCGGTCCAAGAGTCTTGCATGTTGAGGCTCTTCCTAGGTGTTGATCTGCAAGGCAGTCTGGTAAGCACTCAGCTTCCAGGGACTGCAAAAGAATGTCAGTCTTTATTATCTGGTCCTTGCATCGGTATCGCTATCGGGTCCGATACCACCTCTTACACTGATCTCACTTCCCGCGGATATTTATACAGTCCTTAAAGTGATCACAAGTTCAATGGAATTTTCGGGAGCGATCGTGCCCTTGGACTCCCGAGGCATCACGAGGGCAGACATCGGAGGAGTTGAGGGAGTCCAGGTGGGTTTGTTGTGCCAGGAGCTACATGGTTGCTCATAGCGTTCCGTCCACGCTGACTTTCGCGAGTGATTCATGCGAATGAAGCAATCGCTAGCCATGAATCGGTCAAGCTTTCCTGAAATGACTGTATAAGCCGTCCCATGAAGATTGCGAATGTTGAGAGAAGGGCAACCTCAGTTTATGCGCGCATTGCTGGTCAATCGCACTGGTTTGCACGTATTTTGATTATACTCTGAACCGCTTGGAGCTGCCTCTGGTTAAAGATGAGAATCTGGGGAGAAGCAACATGTCCCCATTGCGCCTCGCTAAGTCTGACACCAGACGGCGACGCAACAGCATGGATTCGAGGGCGCAGAAGCCGCGGCACGAACAGGGTCTTTGTTAAGCTGATCTCGTAGGCTCGGAACCAATAAGATGCGTCAAAAGAGTGATAGACTATTAATTTCTTTCCATTTCCCGAAGAGTATTGTGTAAAAAAAGAAAAAAAAATGGTAGATGAATAATTTTTTGAATAGATTTTCTTTTTTACCCTTTGAACAAACAAATTAATCACAAATGAATGAACCACAAAAAATATTTAACATTTATCCCTGTTTTCCTATTGCAAATTCAATCAATTCACAAAGAGAGAGAAGAAAAGAAGTAGGAAAGAACTTTTGGTGATAAAAACAATGAGAAGAGAAAACCAAACAAACAAACGTATGAACAATGCAGTCACCACATAAACACATATAAACACAAAAGCAACATCTTTTTTTTCACCTACGACGTGTTTGCTTTTCTTTGTTGTAGTATCATTTTCCTTCGATCACTTACACAGAAACCCTTCACCAAAACAAACACAAAATCCTAGCACATTAATTAACAGAATCAGAAGTAAGGAAGTATTAATACGAGACCGTAGTTGCTGTTCCCTGTTGGGACTGCGGCTGTTGTGGTTGATGGAATTCATCTAGGAGCTGTGGTGATGGTTGACCTTGTCGGGTGTAACTAGACGCAGGTCTGGAAGGAGGTAGCATTCCATTGTTATCGTGACCATGATGACCTTGGCTTTGAGCTTGATTACCACTACCACCGTTGCCACCATAGAATTCAAACATATGAGGATGTTGTCCACCAATCTCAGCGTTCAATGAATTGACCATGTTCAGTGAAGCCTGGAATACACCCGTCCCTCCTGGCGCTGGACCCGATCCTCCCGAGTTGTCGTGGTATTCTACGCTTCCACCCTCTTGTACGATCCTTGGACCGGCCGATGAATGTCGTGCATAGCCATCAATGCTTCGAACATTGGCCGGGGTAGCTGATCGGAACCGACGTGCATCAAAGCCGTAACTGTTACTGCCTTCAATCGAATGAGGTCGGTTATTGCCATGAATTCCGTACATCGATGGTGGGTCAGGTGACTGATCGGGTGTCATCATCGGAGGACCAGCTGAATTGGGTACATAAGGATGTTGGTGATATCCGGACCATTGATCTGAGTATCCTCCGCTAGGTGGAGTCGGAAGTCCTTGTGCTTGAAAAGGATAGTATGCTGGTTGATGTGGTTGCTGTTGCGCGATCATCCCTCCAGGTCCAGAGATCCTTCCGTTGGGAGGCGAAAGGGACCCACCACCGCCATGCTCAGAGGTATCTTCTACATGCTCCATGGACTCTAAGAGATTTGTCATTCGGTCATCCAACTCCTCTTCGGCTTCTAGTGCACGTTGATCAGAAGAGCTTGCTGAACCGGCTCTTGCTGCCATCTTCTCGTGTATCTTGATATGTGCAGCTAGATTGTCACTCCTGTACAGATACCATAGATGAGCTTCAATCGGAGGAATAGAGCGAAGTCGCAGTTGAATCAAACATACCTAGCAAATCTCTTGTCACAGTGTGTGCAAGGGTACGGTTTCTCACTGGTATGGATCCTCAAGTGACGTTTCTACAGAAGACAGTCATGAGAAGAGTGAGCAGAGAGCGTGGAGAAGATTCATACCACTGAAATACTCACGAGATGTTCCAATCGTTTGAAAAATCGACCACAAGAGAATAATGGACAGACGTAAGTCTTGGTACCGGGAATTGAAGGATGTTCAGAGTGTTCGATTGAGTGAGGATCAATTTGAGCTCCAATACCGAATTCGCCTCCGTGTGACATGGCTGAGAGTGGCGGGTGTGGTGATAGAGTCGGAGGTCGCATCCTTCCATCATGATGCATCCCATAAGAGCCATGCATATGTGGCGGAATCCCAAGTCCGCCTGATGAGGAAGGTCGGGAATGGTAGGGGTCATCAAGGTCGGAGCAAGGCATAGGCGAAGCAGAGTGTGATCCAATTCCAGGTGAACTCTCATGGCGTTTCGTGGGACGTTTTTGACCTGGCTTCCTTCTTTGCTTGTATGTCGGAGAACCTTCGAAGAGAGAGAATGCACCAAATATCGAGTTTGATTGAGGGTCGGAGAATGTACGTGCCATCTTGGAAGACGAGATGGTTGTGGCGGGACTGGGTGGCGATGAGCGATGATAATCATCACCAGATGCAATGCTACTAAGACCACTAGGAGATCGGTAGGTCATGTTACTTGGTGGAGGTGGCACAAGAAGAACTTGAGAGCCATCAGCTTCCTGAAGTGCACCCGAGGATTGATCCGCCGCATGGTGACCTCCAACAGAGGTAGAGATTTGTGATGGTCTTCGTTTGTTGCGATATAAGCCTTCACTAGCCTCAGTGACGACTACCGGAGGTGGTTTGATTTCATCTCCACCAGGCAGACCTGCACCGTCCGTAGCCTTCTCAGACTCGCGGGCAGCTGCATCAGCTTCTTCGAGTGCCTTTTGTTCGGTGAATTGTTCGAATAAGCTTTTGTTAGGGTTGTAGACAAAGCTTAAAGCAGGTTCGGCAACAGCCTCAGTGGTAGGCTCGACACCTAGTTTTTCTCGCTTGAGATCTCGATCCAGTGCGTCCAAAAATAAACGATCGTGAGGTACGCTGAACCAATAAAAGACTTTCTGCTTTTTCTGCGTTCGGATACAGTTGTATTTGAACAACAGTTCAAGAAAGTCAGACTGGAACAGAAAAAACAACGAGTAAAGTATTAGTGCATCGAAATGCTTTGGCTGGTGATGCGAGCTAGAAAAGCAGACACGAACCTTAGGTTCTTCGAGCGTGGCATCCGTACCACTCTTCAAGTTTCGCAAGTCACTAAAGATGCCTTCTTCGAATTTCTTTGCATTTCGCACTGGTCGCCCGAAAGCAGCGAAACGGAAATGGAGTGCTCGTACAATATCTGTGCCGGAGACCTGAAGACAAGGGACAAACAGATGAGTCTACGTTTTGATGGTATGCGAAAGAATCATCAAGGAATACGAATGTATACGTACGTGGTAAAGACCGTTCCACAATACACATGAAATAAGTTCACCAGTCGGAAGTTGAAACCTATTCAGACAACGCTCTTCTCTTGCCACAGGATCGTTAGGGTCGTAAGGTGAAGTGTCAAATGAACCAGGCGCAGTGGCAAGAAAAAACTTGAGTTTGTCAACAGCTTCGAGCATAGATTGTTGACTTGGAATTCCAGGCATAAAGACCGGTGGAGCGTAATTACCGTCGGGTAGAACGTGAACCGGAGTAGGTCCGGAAAATTGTTGTGATTCAGCCATATGATGATCAAATATTGAAATGATGTTGTTGTTGTTGTTGATGTTGTTATTGAAGTTGCTGGCAAAAGACTGATCCAAATGCAGTAAGGCTTGTAACATGATGGTTGAAGTTTAAAAATAAAAGTGGCAAATATGCACAATAAATGATAGAAGCAAACAGAGTAGCGAAGCAAGGTAAGCAAAAGGATCAAAATAATAAAGTACGCTACTCTAGATTAAAATCGGAAAAAAAGTAAAATAAAAGATGAATGAGAGAGTGAGAGCTAGACAAATGTCTTACAGAGCTAAGGTCCACTCGCTCAATGTGATCAAGGGAAGAGGGTTGAAAAGTGTTCGAGGTCCACGAGGGTGAGAGGCCGGCTAGATGAAGACAGGGTCTTGTTCTCGATGAATTCAATATTCAGTCTTGGTTGTCTTTCCACGATTGACGTATTCAAGTGGGGACTGTGGTGGCTGTTGCTGTTGCTATTGCGGTTGCTGTTGCGATAGGGTCAAATGATGGTAATGTTGAGAGAATGGTTGTTTTGGTAGTGTACGAGATGAATGATCAAGTCGAATGGAAGGACGAAGAAGAAGATACGGTCAAGAAGTTCATCAGTCATGATTCCTTCTCAGACGGTCTGAAGGAAATAGTAGTGGTGGTTATGGTACACAAGCGGAAGCAGAAGTACAGTCAAGTGAAGAGACTGAATGAGGAATAAGTGAAGAAAACGGTTGTAGTCAAAGGAATTGTCAAATTGGGAGTTCATCGGAACTGAATCAAGTCAGTTCAACGCATCAGAAAGGAAGAGTTCCGATTTGTTGAGTATTGGGGATACGAAAAGAAAGAACAAGTTGTCCAAGGGACGGTAGGTGTTGGGATCAAGAACGATGGTGATGGTGACAGTCGAGAAAAAAGGTCGATTTGGTGATCATTCCTCCCTCGATGTTCATCACATCCCAAAGCAATCCACGTCAAAAAAGCCACCGCCACCAGAGTAAAGCCGCCCATTCAATGCCGAGCTATATGAAGTGGCTTCGGCTTGCCAGGGCGTTTGAATGCATGATGAGATGTGCTCTCTTGATGGATGGTAGACTAGTGGAGATGATCTCTCTCACTCACTTCGTCCAAGTTCACTTATGCCTCGGTCTGAGTCGTTTCAGGGAGAGATAATCCGAGCTGATGACATCTGTTGAGCCTGAGTGATTCTTCAATGGTGATATAAAAAGGTGAAGGGGTGGAAAAGTGAACCCAAACACGAGAAGGAAGACAAGAAAGTCTACAGCTCATCCGGAAACCGCCTTTGATGAAGTTGAAAGATCGATTTTGAAAGTGGAAAGAGAAAAAGGACAAGAGAGAAAGAACATGGCGAATTTTCGACAACATGCGTGCGAGGATAAGCTTGAGGTGTGTTTAAACACATGATACAAATCAACTCGTTTCAATTTACGGAGTCAAGTCAAAAGGCTTCGCATTTGTATTAGGCATCGGGTAATTTGACAACTTGCTGACGAATTTCCAATTGTGATTGTATCACACTGCGAACTACCATTTTGAAGATAAGCCTATGATAGTGATGAAGTAGGGGATGCCATAAGCTATATTGGTCGAGATGAGACCTTCGGTCTATCTCTCATCCCTCGGTATTCTTGGACGAGAAGTTCAAGAGAGAAAACAAATGATAGTTGAGGTTGTGAACATCAGGAATTGTGAGAAATGAAGAACAAATTACATTCGATTGTGAATGTGAACTTCATGAGGTCTGGACTGATGTATCCCGGATAATCAAAATCTCAAAGTAAATTGTCACAGTGCTTTCTGATGGATTGTGTGAGTCCCAATTTGGTGTAACAAGCAAGATGTCCTGCAACCATCAAACGGAAAAACTGCACCACAACTCCACAACGAAACAGGCATCCCAAACAAAACAGAACGAAGAACGAGAAGAATGGAAACGGTTACGGATCTTGTAGAACTCACCTTCAAGATTTCCAACCAGTTCACACACGCTCTCACTTGCTTACAATTCTTCACGTCTGGTGATCAGAACGCATAGAAGATCACAAGAACCACACAGGACTGATTCAGCTTAATCAAAACTCTGCTTCATTCTCTTTTCATTCGCTCTTACGTTTTAAAATTCAAGGATATCCACTCGA
Source organism: Melampsora abietis-canadensis (assembly GCA_002157025.1). Taxonomy (NCBI): domain Eukaryota; kingdom Fungi; phylum Basidiomycota; class Pucciniomycetes; order Pucciniales; family Melampsoraceae; genus Melampsora; species Melampsora abietis-canadensis. Next base: position 6,505 of record KZ123812.1, on the reverse strand, counting down.
CAGATCAGTATCCCACTAGAGGCGGGGCACGTTTGAAAACTACATCAAATGTATCAGGGATAGAAGAAAAGAAAGAGGAAACGAGAACCGAAAATCAATGTCTGATCCTTTTCTTTCCTGTTCAGCGAAGAGAAGATATTCGGAAACCAATCTCAAAACAAAACTGACCTATGCAAAACCCGCACACCCAAATGAAAGAAAAGAAGACGATGGAAAAAACACTCGATGATGCTCGTCAGATCAAGTTCCAAGAACCATTGGCCACCTCGGAACAAGAGAGATTCTAAAACCTCTTCTCAAGTTTGGTGTGATCCAAGAGAATGAGCGTCACTCACACAATGTAGAAGACAAGGTATGCAACAACAGGGTCAGCACGAGGACTTTTTTTCGACCTTCCTCTTTTTCCTTTGTTGCTCGCACAAACACAGACGCACGAATGAGAGAAGAAGTGAGGGTGAGTAAGAGAAACAAGGAGTCGAGTTAGATGTGTGAAGATGAAGGGGGTTTGTGTTTTGGTCGCACAAATCGAAGTGTGTTAAGATGAGTCGGGATATTTATTGCTAAAGGTGAAGGGGGAAAGGGGAAAGAGAGATTTTATGGATGTAGGAACCAGTAAAAGCGGAAGAAGGGGTAGAGAGGTAAAATTAGAGATGGCTCTGACTTGGCTACACCGAAGGAGCGCAGATCAAGGGGACCGAAGCTCTTAATGGGAGTTGGGTGTTAGGATTGTTGTACGAAGCCGAGAAAGAGTGTCGATAGCTATGTATACTCGTCTCTCTCTCTTTCCCTTTTTTTCCTCGAGCCTAGAGTTGGAATATACTAATGGTTGAATTGGTATAAGCTTAAAATCATAGAAACAATGGAGTTCAAAGAAGGCGATAGGTCAATGGAGGCGGAGATTGACCAGCAGACACTTGCTTGAATCCAGTATTCCTACTTACTAGCTTTGAAACCCGGTCATCCCTCTAGACCCAGCAGCAGCCATATTGAAGAAAGCTCCTTTTTTTCTTCGTTCCGACCTGTATGGAAAAAACCATTGATATGAGGTTGAGGTACTGTGTCAAACCAGTGAGGTAGTGAATTGTTTGATCTTGCTTGTACTCCGGCCCTCTTGTTTTTTATATATAGGTTTCTAGGATGTAAGAGCCTCGGACAAGTTGGCCTCGTCTGGGTCTCTAGACCACCTACGCAGCTTGATCGTAAAGAAGCATATTCGTTTCATGCAACATTTGCGAGGCGACGGAGTGTCGGAAATATATATTATCATTACGCAGCCTGCGACGACCGCACTTAGCTCTAGGAGCACCCTGTAGCTCCTTACTATCATCCGTCTCAGAGAGAAGGAGTCAATTGGGATACCGACTCCATCATCTTTAGAGCCTAAATCAATAGCGATAACGATAGTAGGCCTTGAGTTGACGAAAGTCTTCGGTTGTGATGAGTGACGAACAATGGCGATCAAAATCCTCTTTACTCCACCCTTGAAGTCCACAAACGACATTCTTCATTAAAAACCGAGGCAACTGAAGAGGATATACCTGTGCGATGGGTTTCACTCAGTTGCAAGAAAATTGAATGCTGTTACAATGATTTTCGGAATACTCTCAGATTCCCGCAGAAAGATACTGTTGTACCAATCGAAATTGGTTTTAAGACATCAAACTTCAAGGTCTATTTATGTAAGCCCACCGTCAAGTTGATTGGTCTGGATGATACACCAGCAAAAAATCAATAGGGGTGGTCTTTTTACGACCAATAACGATCGTCGCTGCGATGCAGCAAGGCGAGTAATCAATTGATGATAGACTTTCAAATTTTGACCAATTCAACGTCTGTAAAGTTTTTGATTCAGAAATTGATCTGTCAAAGACATACACGTTTCGAATGCGTGGATTCATTATCAGTTGAGGAGAGCAGCTAGAAAAAGAGAGGGTGTAGAGGTACATGATAACGTACTGACTGCGTTGTGATCTTTAATTTTTATGTCTCCGCCCGATTCCTTCCTTCCTGTTATTGATCGCAAGATCGTCTTTGCAAGGACTCCTGATTGACCAATTCAAAAAGCCACACCCACAAGGAGAAATTGAATAAGTCCCCGATGATTTGACGTCATGATTTCAAAAGACAACGTGCTAGGTCTATGATCATTCCCAGCATCCTTGCCTACATATGTAGTATGCATGCCATGAGGCAAATGTTTCAAAGTATGTCGAAAAGGGGTATATGAAGCCAAAGTATTTGAATCGAATGAAACTTGTCAGAGGTATCAGAAGATCTGATAAGTGCCCAGCAAAATCATTGAATCAGGTCTTCGAGCTCTTGAATCTTAGCTCACACTATCATGTAAAAGATGAAGGTTGAAAATGATATCTAGTCATTGAGCGGAATTGTCCCGAGACTTTGAAACTTGTAGGATCAAGAGATAGCCTTTCCGGTGCGCATGGCGGTGTCTCATTAACGGGCTTTACGTTATAAGTCTTCGAACGTACCCACACGTATCTAGACGTATCTGCGCTTGTGGTTCACGTGATATGTGCCGTCATAGGTATATCGCCAACTAGGTCATGGCCTCAACAGCTTCTAGACGATGGAGATACCTTTTCGATGGTGTCAGGACGAAGATCCTGTAGTAACATGATATCTCTTGATGGCCTTAACTTGAGGTTGATATTGCGTGTTTATTGAAGATCACTCTACCTAGATGCAGCGCCGATACCTAACGTCGACAACGTTTAATCGAAGCGCATATTTATTCTATGTTCGAGATAAGGACCATCCAGGGGTTTGTTTGAGGGAGCTTGAGCTGCAGCATTATGGGTGTAGATCACCTTCGATACTCAGAGACAAAGAGGTTTCTAGGAGACTTCTATGGCTTTGCTTAGACCCGATTGAGGGAAGAGTCCACCTTGCAAGCAAAACTTTCGCACGATTGCTCCAACACGTACATATGAACCTAGCTTAGCTATTCTATCAGACGGCAGGCGCCCCTTTGCGCCGACGTCAACGCGCAATCACCGCGGGGGTGGGCCTAGGTTAAAGGCATATAGACAAGGTACATCCCAAGATTCATGCCAATTGTTCACTGAGAGGCTGTTGGTACCGAATTGCATATTATCCTTTTATTGGAACATGAAAATTATAAATTCTCAATTGAGAGAGCGCCCTGTCATCTCACTCAAACTAGATTGTTCTATGAGCTGTAGTGAATTTGAAGGGATATCTCTTTACTGAAATTTTGTCATCTTGTTTCTGAAACAAGATATCAGCATGAAAAGTGGGTAAACAACAAGCTGAATATTGATACAAGAGCTATATATTCCTCAATATAAGTATATTGGTGTCATTGTCATTTCAAAGTCCTACATTTTTTTCAAGAAAAAATATGTCATAGTGTCCAATTTTGAAGACCATCTTTGCCCACGCCGACGGTCTGTCTTTGCAAATTGCAAAGCCTATTTCAAGATCAAGAGAAACTTCATTTGAGATCCCCAATGCCTCAAATAACAAATTGATAGATTCATAGAAAATCCACCTTTGACAAAAATGTTTCATTCAAATTCCAATCAAGAATGAATTGCTTATGATCATAATCCAAGGAGAGGACAAAGAAATTGTATAAGCAGATAATTAGGATGAAAAACTGATATAATAAAGGTTTTAGATAAGATGGACTTAAAGCCTTGGTTCCAACCCATCAATATTGGAGTATATATTGCAATCTATTAGTATACAAATAGATTGATACAAGAAGTGTATCTTTCCAAAGTTGAAGAAATTCACATAGAAACACAACTGCCAAAGACCATCTGAATGTGCATAAACACATACCAATTTAATAATACCACATGAAATTTGAATCCAAGGCAAAAAATCTCTGGGGTTTAGAACAGCAACAGTGACAAAGCATACAGGGAGATACATTCTCCTTCAAGTGCTTATCATTTGAGTTTTAAGGTATCATTAAAGACCTGTATTTATTAGAAAGTGACATAATTTAGTCATACCTTCAAAAAAAATATGGTTATAGAGAGGTTTTCTGAGCTGCAAGTCAAGGGGCCTACACCGTGTCTGGGTGGCAGCATGCATGATTTTCCTTTCTCCCTCAACAGGAGTTGATGTGCACTTGTTGCCAAGCAAACATCACCTGGACATGGTGCTGGGTGCCCCTGTAATTTGGATTGTTTATGACTAAAACATGCACTATGGAGAACTCTCTGCTAAAGGCCAAAGTCAATGTGGCTGAGCTATTAATCCAACACCCTGAGAAGAGCCAAACATTTTCTTGGAGACTTAGATCCCTCAGGTGACCTTCTCCTCAGGGCTGTTGTTCACGGAGTCCATGAATGCTTAACCCCAAGGGAAATATGAAAGTAGTATTGATGTATGAGCAGCTCTCTGGTTTGAAGTCATCATGACAGTCACAACTGGGCTCAGTTGGTTGAATCATTCTCGGTTTTGAGGTGTACATCCCCTGATTTTGTTTGGTTGATTGTGTTTATCTGCAAACATTGGGCCAGTACTTTGCTCTTGAAAACCATTGAGCAACACAAATCAACATGCACACAGAAGAAATGTTGGGCAACACATTGGGTTGGGCCATTGCTTGATGTGTTGCACCTGTCAGGTCACAATTTTCTACTGTTGTGTTGTGATCATCTCCCATTGCCAACAACACAACAGGGCAACCGGGCGTTTGCCATGGACTGACACAGTCACTTACACCATCTTACCACCCAGCTCCCAGTGAGCAACACAAAGGGTGGTGCCTTTTGTAGCTGTATTGCGCACAAGTTGAGAAAGAAACAAACATGTTGTGTTGCGTGCAACACACATGGCTCACAATGCAAAGCAAAAAGCCCATTATTTCAATCTGGTGCTTGATCAGACTAGGTAGACTGATGTGTGAGGTCAATTGAGGTCTGGGTCTCACTGAATTGACCAATCATGGGTACTCACCTTTCTTTCCCACTTCTTCATGGAACTCTGCACTTCAGGCTTTGGGCCAATCCCTGACACACAGTGCAGTACACTGCGCAAAAAGTGTGCTGCAGGGTGCCTCATCACAGCAGGATTGTCTGAAAATCCCACTGAGTCATTTAGCACCACCGGGGCTTGGCTTCTGTCAACCCGCTGCACATATCCACACCACAGCCCAGCACAGTGTGCGCAAATTGTGCGGCTTCAAGCAAGCAGTAATTGTGTGTCCTAATTTGGTGGGCTCACTTCAAGTTCAATCAAAATAGCTGTTGACGTCTGCCAATGGCTTAAGCAGAAGTTTGTCCCAGGTGGAGACCTGGCTAATGCAGTGGTAGCTGTTGGCCAGCTGGTAGCAGGATTAACCAAGAAAAAGAAAGTAGCTACAATTTGATATTTAATTCTTCTTTATTCTCAACTAGTTCCTGTTCTCATATCCCATGATTTGCGTAACTTGTTTGTTCAAATGTTTTCTATCTCATTTTGATGCTAATACATTTTCTGCTATTTACATTTGTCAGCCTAGAGGGTAAACCATGTACCCCTAAGGAATACAATGCATATAAAATATAATGAAAAAGATCCTTGGAGATCTATAGATCTCCAAGGACATTACACCTCACACTTGTGTATCAAGAGTGGAATCGATTATGTAACCAGTTCTGATAGGACTGGGCATCAAAAAAGAAAGTCCAGCCAGGATCCAAACATAAACCCTGGCCAAGCAATAATAATAAAAAACTAGTCAGGGTTCAGATACAAACCCTGACTAGGCAACTATCTATAATGTCACAGTGGAGTAGAAAGAACCCGCTAGAGCTCCATCAATTGTATAAAAGATTGTGATCTCTCCATAAGAGGAAAGAGGCATTATCTTATAACTCATGATTACAAATTTTACTTAGAAACTATAACCATTTATAGGATTTCCATAAAACTCCAGCAACACACTCTAAATCCAGAATCTATCTTTACTTAAAGTTGATAGATCTTCTTTTATCAATCATATAGGTTTTATAACTGCGCTATAACCCTGATCACTTTCTAAAAACTCAGTTGTCTAAATGAAATAAGAGTTTCATCAAATCTACTTCTGTCTAAGATTATTCAAAAAATCTTTTGTCTTGATAAAAATCCTTTCTTATCTCAATATCAGTAGAATATATGACCTGCCCTGGGATAGGTGTATTCAGTTACCCATCCATAGATGACTATTGATCAACTCTTATCAATAAGTATGTTCTCTTAGATTACAACAATCAAAAGTTGGACTAACCTTTGGCTTGAGTTTATCTCAATAACTATCGTAACAAAGCCGTCACTCTATATAGTAAGTTTGAAATCCAACCAGATCTCTCTTAAAGCTAGACTTTTAGAGACTCAGGCTGACAACATTCATGAACACATTTGCCTGTGTCACTGCGCTGCACCCACTGCGCTATGTATCACCACAGGGGGAGACCACTTTTGATTACAGTGCACATCCTATGCACCGGAGCAACACACTGTTAGATTATCTTCCAGTGCATTT
>KZ123808.1:0-17237 GCA_002157025.1 Melampsora abietis-canadensis | reverse complement strand
TTTTTATCCCTTTCTGGAATTGTTCAGCTACTAGTATCCAGTCCACAACAAAAATCTTTTTATACACAATTCTTTATTTTTTTCAATGTTTTCTGTTCTATTGCTTTCTAGTGTTGCTTAGTTACTAGTATCTAGCCTACAACAAATTTACAAAGACAAAAAACAGTCTCTTATACATGATTTTTGCAAATATTCAGATGTTATTGGTCCAAGTGACATGATTTGCACTAAAACCTGCTCCCCTACAAAATGAGCGTGTCGGACCGGGGCAGCCCGATTTTGGTCAAAGTCCAGCCGAGGTCCGCTTGACCCGGTACCGGTACCACACCGGATGCACACCGGGTTTCCCGGACTGGGTCGGAGCATTAGCGCTCATGACGTGGTTCGGCTTGTAATTTGAGGTGTAGTAAATAGTAGAGAAGGAAGAAGACAGAAGAAAATTTTCCAGAAGGGATGGCATGCATAGATCGAGTGTCGAGAAACATTAGCTCAAGTTTCAGACCACAGTCTGAAGCTCTTCGGACAGTTTGCTATTTGAACTTCTGCTGATGTGACTCTACTCAAGACGCTTCTTCCCAGACCAATTGGCACGATGGCTTCCCTCAAAGCACGCTACCATAGGACACTCGGTGGTCTCCTCGCATTTTATCTGATCAATATCGTTGGGCTTTCTATCGGTCGAAATCCCAAGCCTTTTCAAGTGAGCTCAGAGAAGCCAGTGACCGGTTCGATTCTACCTACAGTCAGTGTCCGGGGAGAACCCAACCAGCGGCTTCGAAGAAGCATTCGAATAGCAAGACCAATTGAAAGTCTGGTTGCACAGCGCTCGCCTGAGGGGATAACCGGCGTCAAAACGGCAGTAGAGGACCTATCTTTCGCCTCCGAGATCAAAGATCCAATAGGCTTGACTTACGATCCAATGGGGCTACCGGCAGACTCACTGAACAAGAAAACACTTTCATCACGCCCCTTGAAACTACGACCGCAGTACGTGCGGGGGGATACCTCCTCTCCATATAGAACACTTTCATCGCCTATCTTGTCTCGTAAGACCCCATGGGATGAAGCGCACAGGAATCCATTGCCTGCGTTTAATCGACCTGAAAGGTCACCCACTGAGCTGACCAACACAAAAGGTAACGCAGACCCGAGTTTTCCCAGGTTCAAAGGGCCACGATGATTGACGCTGGCTTACCGGATGTTTACATTGATTGCACATCCATTTTCATCGCTGCATCCGAGGTCTTTCTAGTTGCTCCATTCCAACCTGAAGAAGTTGGGTTTCGTCTCACAGATTATTTACCAGTACCTGATTGGGAATCTCTCGGCCGTAAGTTTGAGGAATCAACAGAACGTTGGAACACCCTGAACGCCGAGATCGAAGAGGATCGTCTAGCCCTTGGCTTCATCCGCGAAGACCCCTTTGCACCCGAAGTTCACGCAATAGAACTGAGAAGAGCGGATGAGAGAAAGCAAGAAGTTGAGCGGATAGCTAAGGCCCGAAAAAGTGCTCGTGCTCGTGCTTTGGCCGCGAAATACAAAACAGTTCGAGATAGACTCATCAAGGCACTGAAGATAAGTCGACGCTGGTGGATTCGGCTAAAAGCTTCGTGGCAACGTCCATCAGACTCAACAGTGATCCTTGCCGCTCCTATGAACCCTGCTATTGGTTTCGTTAATCCAACTCTCAAAATGATTGTGTGGCTCTCTCTATTCGAAAACGCAATGGATAATCTAAGAGTGCGTAGGCGAAACCCCGCGTGACGATTCCTTTCCAACATCACAAATGTAGAGGCCGCCTATTTAAAACTGATTATGCGGTGTTGCACAGAAAAACATCCGCATTAAAAGTGGTTTCACTTGCTGCTCGTAAACATGAAGTGACAATCATCTGAAAAAAGGAAGGCTGAATGTGACACCTACTTCACCTACCACAAGGACTTTTGGAATTATTTGAGTTATTTGTACCGCATATTTTTCCTTTTTCTCAAGTTTCGCTTTTTAGCTTGGAACAGTTATCACACATATAGATTTAGCCTTTAACTCATTTTTTGGCAGCTCATCGTATGTATCTCTGTGTAGCACACTCTTTCTCAAGAATGAATTTAATCGTCGTGACACAAGTCCAAATCAAAACCAAACACACCCCAACCAAAACTCCCTACTTAGTCAAAACTTTCAAAAAACCTCCAATACTCAGAATTAGATATGTGTCAAAGAATGTAACAAAAAATCAAAGTATTCCCAATTTTGCAAGAAAAAAACCATTTATAGTAAAATTTCAGACATCGTTATATTTCGTTAAAATAAACATAGACTCTTAAGAAAACGTATTAGTTTACCAGACCTGATCAATGACCTATTTACCTCGAATCTTTAGACTGGATTGTTGAACAGAAGGATAGCCTTCCTGTTATGAACCACTCCATGTTTTGCCCACATGTCAGTTTGAAACAATGTTTTACCACAATCATTTCCAGAAACAAAGACATTTTGCTTCAATAAAACTCGCAAAATCATGAACATTCCATGATCAAAGCTATGTTATCCCCTATCCCAATTCTCAGCTAGCCTTTGAGATAGAGTCATTGAGGTAGGACGGGTCAACTTGCTTGGGTGTGTGGTGTGCAGAGAGTCGAGACGCTGTATGGGGTGTTAGAGTCAATAGAAAATACTGGTTTAACCCCATACCCTCTACACCTTACTTATGGCTATGTGAATATCACTTGAGAACTTAGCTGAAGAGTGAGCCGAATCATCAATCGACCATTCGCCTCGAATCCGATGATAATCAATCGCTTTATTCAAGAATCTTCATCTACTCATCTCTATCTCGCTCTATATCAGGACGTAATAACACGAATATCAGCGATATCTCTCAAACGGCGATTGAAACCTGAAGAGTTGGGAGATTTTCCCCAGCTGAGAGCGCACAGCGTGGTTGTGCTGAGCATCTTTACGGTGCACCGGTTCCATTTCTGATAACAACTCATATGTCACTGCTTTCGTCATGAAATCTTGGTGCAAAAAATGGACTTCGATATGACCTGAAAAAATAATTTGTTCTTCAATCATGAAGACTTGAAGGATCTTTCTAGCGTATAGATAGTACCATCCCTTTTACTTTGAGAATGGATCTGTCTTGTGGAATCATGATTGGATTGTACTCACTTGAATAGGTCTCAAAAATATTCACCAATATAATTAGTGCATACTCTACAAATCAGTTAAATTTGCTGGATGAAATCCAGTCTCGAAGACAGTTGCATAGAAATGATCGAGAGAAATACATCATCAATGATACACAATTGACAAGCACATCTCCCTTCAATTTAAAGCTCTGATCACCTAGGCAAACCGGAACCGGGGATAGTGAAGCGTAGACACTCTAGCAGCTCCCTTAGAGTGGTATCAGCAGAACAGCTCACTTCTCGATGGAAAGGAACCGAATTGACCGTTTGAACTTCTCAAAACTTGATCAAATCTTGAAAAGTTGAGAGGTTTGCCCTATCGTACAGCGTACAGCTCGTCTGTCCTGAGGAATCAATCGAGGGCATCTATTTGATTGGGAATACGAATTTGCGTGATGACTGTTTTATTCAACAAGTCAAATTTAATATCAACGGGACAACCGATTTGCGACGAAGGCATGAAGAAAGATTTGAATGTTCCTTCTTACCCGTAGATTGCCTCTTGTTCATCAGATATAGATTTACCTGATGAAGTATCAATCTGTGTGCAATGAAGTCATGAAAAGGGATTTGGAGATCCCTTCTTACTTATATATTGCCTCCTGTACATCAGATATAGAATTACCTGATATTAAAGTATCAATTTGTGCAAGTCGAACTCGGGCTTCAACCTGTTTGTGCTGAGCCATCCGTCGAGTGCGCCAGGTTGAATTTAGGATTTGAAACCTTGGATGACTGCGTCTATGATTAAATGTTCAATCTACAACGTAAATTTGATCCCAATGGGACAATTTTTTTATTACAAAGGCATGAGACTTGAAAGCTCCTTGTAACGAATGGACAGCGCTTTGGACATTAGATATAGATTCAAGCGATGTAACCATCATCAAGCTGTAAAAGTCTCATGATTGCAATTGATTGGGTTGAATTTTGAACTCATATTCATAGGTGATTGCTTCTATGACTGCATTTCGTTTCAGCAACTAAACTTGGATTGCAACGAGAGAAAAGATCTCCTGCAGGTGGATGAGATTGGAAAAATATTATAATGTATAGATGATACGTCGTTCATTATATGTAAATATACAAGGTTGACCGTTATTGAACTGTGCAAGTCTCATGGAAGAATCTGGAGATCCACTTCAATATCTAAGTAGTACTTTCCGCATTAGATCTAATTGCACTGAACATGATTGATTATATGAAGTATCCAATTCTCATTGAAGTATCCGAAATGTCTTTCATTGTAGAAACAGGATTGTTTACTTTACATCTGAATGAGCCAATTGATCATAAACAATAAGAATGGTGAATACGTCCACCAGAGTTCAGAGCACCTAGGCAACCTGAGCCTGAGCCAAGAAGACACAGGCGAACCTGCAGCTTTATGATGGTAGTATCATCATAGCAGCTGGTCAATTAATCACTCTACCCTAAAAAGATATCAAAGGCAATCTAATAATCAAATGAAAGAATAATCAAAATTGAAAAAATCAAACATCGCGTGTTAGGAAACGACGAGGAGGACCAGGAACACCGCAGCTTAGTAAAACAGGGTGGTAAATTAATTCGGTTTCAGGCCAGGAGAGCGTAGCATAGGTCGCAGCATCGATAGATGGAAGACGATGACGATGACGAGGAACAGGAGGAACAGGAGCAGGAGGAGTAGGAGCCGGAGCCGGAGGAGCTACTGACCCGAGTTCAATATCCTTTTCGGTCTCAGCGGAAGGTTTTTTTTGAGGGACATCAAAGTAACAGTAAAGGGTTTGAGAAAAGAGAGAAGCCCAGAAAAGTATGAGAGGCGAGAATTTAATGATTTCTTTGATGACAAACGCGGCGGGAACTTGATGAGGGGAGAGTTTTTGAGAGATTGCAATCAACCCGATGACGAAGGAGATGTTCAAAGGGAAGTAAAGGAACAAAGATTTTCGAAAGCGATGACCGAAGATTTCTTTGAGGGTGATTTTAGGAGGATTCATGATGGTGAAAAAGGTTTAAGAGGTGTATAAGTGATTCAGGAAAAGTGAACAACCTTTCGTGGGATGCTTGTGTGAAGTAGTGGTCGTGGTTAAGGATTGGGGAGGAAGACGATCAGAGAATGTAAGGTATTTATACTCTGAATTTCGAGCTTCAAAGCTGATCCGCACTTGACATGACGGGAATTCTATTGACATTTTTACATAGACTGATAATGTTTATAATGTACAGTATTTGTTCTTATTCCTTCCCTCTGGTGATTGGTAGTAGTGCAACTTCCCCTTTGTAGTCATACATGCTGACATGCATATTTTGTTCTCCTGCTGCTCGTAAACATGAAGTGACGATCATCTGAAAAAGTAAGGTTGAGTGTAACAGCCACTTCACCTACGACTTTTGAAATCATTCAAAGTATTTGTGCCGCATATTTTGACTTTCCTTTGTTCCCAAGTGTTGCTTTTCAGCTCGAAACGATCATTACACACTTGGTCATGACTTTCAACTCATTTTCTCAGCAGCTGATCATTGTATGTATCTCTGTGTAACACACTTTTCCTCAAGAATGAATTCAATTGTAGTAGCACAAGTCAAAATCATATGAAGGCATGTCATCTCAAGATCCTTTCAAAGTCTCTTCGTCTACAAAATTTAGCAACCAACATTAACAATCAAAAAGAGAGGACTGTAAACGACAACATGTGATTTTTTAAACCGCACTGTGAATCAAGATAGGCTCCAATACAACATGGTTATTAATAATCCTGATTAAAGTCAGTAGATTTCTTAGGGTACGATATCTCTTGGGCGTGTGAGTGTGATTGAATATTTGAGCGTCGTCTTTTGAGGGCATACATCTCAGTGATCTCATTTGTCGAATCAAGACCATACGGAATGGGGCCTGAGGCATGCCGTTTCGTGATTGTTGGGACGCCCGCGTCTTTTTCTTCACCTTGAGCTTTCTGTGTCCGGTGGTTCTGAGCCTCACTGAGGGCGCTGAGCTCATGACAAGACTGTCAAAATATTTCAGCCATCAATCACATGATTCTAACTCTGAACAATCGAGGTCATTTACCTTGAGTGCTCCACCCTTTTGATGATCAACATCATCTTCCGTAGGTTTACTTTTACCCTCGAATTCGTCTAAAGATACTGATTTTTGATACAAACTCTCATCAATAACTTCGGGACATCCTACAGATCTGAAAGTACTACAGCGCGTTCTCGAAAATTCTGCTTTTCGACGTTCATCGTTTTTTTGTGCTTCCTCTAAACTGATCAGTTTAGGTCTAGTATTTTGAATTCCCAACTGTGTTATAGCGATTTTAAATTCAGCAAGAGGATCATCAACTGCTTGTGGTTCACTGGGAGTCTCGAATCCCTTTGATCTTTTAAGTATCTTCTGACTCTTTTCCGTAGAGTCTTCATCGATAGATACATGCTCATTTTTAGAGATGTCATTCTTGCATACCAAGTTATGAGTCCTTTTTTTAAGCATCTTACTCCATGATTGCCCAAGTATTTTGCTTTCGGACTTTGAGCCTCTGGACGAATTCAATTCAATATTTTTACAACCCACTTCTGATGTAGATTGAGCTTCCGGGGGAAGCTGTCCAGAAGATGAGAAGGTTTCTTTGATTTGAACACGTCTAGCTGTGGTGGATATGAATTCTACACGTCTAGCTTTCATAATCGTGAATTCTGAAGTCTCATCCTCAACGGTCCTAGAATTCGGAGAAGGCGACCTTCGTTGATCTGTGTGGTTTCGATGAAGATTTGGCCCTATCGTAGATCTGTGGTTAGAGATCCTATGAACGTTTGGCTTCGGATCACTAGTAGCCTTTAGCTGTGTAGCTGACTCCTTCTCCGGAAAGTATGAGACTGTACCAGTGGCTACAAAGTCTTGAGGTTTATCGTTTGTACCCAGAATTACACAGCGTTGCGGATTCAGATCAGTGTTTTGAATCGTAGATGTTATTTGTGGGGAATCAGATGATGGTACAGTAGGACTCGAATTCGATTGTGGGTAGCTTGTGCTTGAAGTAATCAGAGGGGAATCCTGTCCGCTGGAAAAGTCCATAAGATTGGAGTTTAATCCCTGCCTGTTGTTAGGCATCTCGTGAGCGTTATACGGGTGATTACTAGCAGTGGTTGACCCTCTGCGTTTTCGTGGTGAGTTCGCCCGTGCAAGAGACCGAGATGGAGCACGTAGAAGGGAACGTGCTTTGGAGCTAGACGAGCTGCGTTGCCTCATATTGTGATATCTTTGAAGTATACAAGTTCCAGATGAGGTATGTCGAAATGAGTTCACGGGACGCGGTGAAGCCAAAGATAAATTGATATAACAGATTTCTGAAGAGGAAGCATGTTCTTATATCACTAAGGAGGGCTCTGAGGAGGCAGTTTTGGTAGCATTACGTTGCCCAGCCGTGCTCAGCGTCAATCCCCCTCAGCTGATGGGAAACGGAGCAGCTTAAGGATCAGATGAGGATTTTCTGTTAGTGCAAAAAGGGAAGCTAAAATCGTATTCCAGATGCCTTGAGCTGGTTGCTTATTTCATCGACTGAATCTCTTCTTCGCTTGAAAGTATGCAAGAGAAGTTGATGACAATCGGCCTCCCTTCGATAGATCCGAAGTTCAGGATTTGATGTAAATGCAAGTCGACTTCAACTTAAATACGTCAAGGTAACGTGTCCGTTGAGAGGAAGCAATTTGAATTATCAAGGCCGTTCGTCTAACCCAGGTGGGTGTATGCAGATTGAAAGTCCTTCTCGAAAACAAAACCTCGACGCGCAAGACATCAGATTTTTCTCTCCCTTTGTCCTGTCTTTTTGTCAATCTATCCCAATGGAAATCCTTCGTGACGTCACCTTCTTTAGAACATTGCTTACATTCTTCTGCATCACATCCATGTCATATCAACATGACGGTCATCATAACCTCCAACGCGCCAATGAAAACCTCAACATGAACTGCGAACCTTTATTTCCATGCACCATTTCTCAACGCGCTGCAACTTGTCTCCACTGAGCCCAGACAACACACCGACCCCTTCAGTCTCGCCCACGGCACCAAGTGGTGTGGCGGGAAGTAACTATCAAAAAAATCTTTAGCTGTAAGTACAAGCCCGTGTTGAGATTAGAGTGGAATGATCCACAAATGTGATGGTTTCACGTATGCTCTTGAATAAGTCCTTCCGCCACTCTTCCTACACACAACTCAGTAGACTGGACAATGCGCACGCTGCCACCCTTGCCGACTGGGATCAGTGTCAGTCCTAGTTCCACCGGACTCGCCAAGGCTGAAGATGATATCCGTTGAGGACGAGGTAGTAACATCGCCCAACCAATATGTAACAGGCCACCCAATCGATTATTTCACCTTGATCAACAAGATGACGACAATGGGAATGGTATCGATTCCGGGGGCTGCGGCGAGGAGCGGGACGGCTCAGGACTCTCGAAGAAGTGCCGCCCACTCGCGCCACTGGGAAGGCGACGTTTCTGTCAGCGGACAAAGCTCCAAATCTTCTGGTGGCTTTGGTGGGCAGGCAGCCCCTGGTGTCCCGACAATACTCAAGATCAAGCGAGGGACATAGCCCCGGTGACTTCACCTCTTGAGGCTCACCAATGACCATCCCCTTTCGCGTAATGAGCAAAGCGCATAGTGAAAGATTCTTCATGCGAAGGACTGATCTTATGTAAAACAGTCATAACTCTCATTTCATTTTGTATATATATTTCACTCTGTTTGATCTATTTCCATTTTCAATATCAAATCTTTTTGTCATAACCATTCATCATTTATCTTTTCCACATTGGAGAACATACTTTTATTGTGAGAGTTTCTCATCATTTGATCAGTGCTATCAACGGGCAGAGTCACCAAGCTTATAGCGCCGTAGCTGTCTTAGGCAGCCCATGGTGTCCTGACAATAATCAAGTCCAAGTGGGGAACTTTGTCCAGTCACCTTTTGGAGGGTCGCCACCGCTCCTTGCTTCCTCGGGCTCATCTCCAGCTTCAGCCAAAGCGTTCTTGGCTTCCCCATGCTACTTCCAAGGACAATACGGTAGCTTAGGCTCTCCGGTCTCTTACTTCATGTTACATGAGGCCAAATCTCTCCGCTCCACTTCCCCTCAAAAGGACCCGTCAAAGGGTCTCGGAGGCCCAAAAGCTGGCCCAACTTTGCGGGTCAAAATCTCAATCTATATGATATCCGCTCGCAGGATGCAGGATTTCAACAACAGTGCATTGAAATCCATATGACTATGTAGCAGTTTTACTTTAATTTTGACTCTGAAATCTTGATCTGTTCAACCAACCAAGGAAGTATTCAAGGTTCTCCTAAAACAATTTGTTATCTTTTTACTCTTATATCCTTTATCACTTAGTTCACTTTGTATTTTAGTCTAGATATGTGTCTCAGACTTGCAATTTTGACATCACCTGTGTTTGACAAAAGTTTTAATAAAATTCTTTCAATCAAAGATATGATGTTCAATATATTTACGCAGCAGAAAACAATCAAATTCCTTAGGAGTTCAAAGTTATGTTGAGTTTGGGATCTTTCTGAATCATATGGTCCAAACTTACTGTAGCTTCACTATAATCATACTGAGCTGGTGAGATCAAACTACCAAGGAAAGAGGAGACACTTGTGGACTTGTTGAGGAGAGAAGTAAGCTATCATGAGCTTAAGGTAACAGTGATGTACTCCTAACTCTTTCTTTTGCCCTGATAGCAGGTCCTCATTACATCTCTAAGCTGCCTGCTTTGTTGTCAGCTGAGAGAAATTGAGCTGAATCAAGCTGAGGAAGGGATGCGATCCAAAATGCTTCCTCAGAATCTTCCTCAGCCATATAAGAACATGCCTCCTGCAAGCATACAAATTTTTCAAATCAACTTTTGCTTCCTCCCGTCTCATGAGGTCACCTCTCAAAGATACCCCAATATGAGACCGCACAGCTCTTCTAGCTCCAGAAATGGTTCCACTTCAGGTTCTTGTTCTTGATTTCTTCCTCATGAAAGCTCACAGCAAAAACGTGCGGGATCAGAAAATTCCAGCCATGGACCATATGACACTTATGAGCTACCACACATGAGAATATTGAACTCACTGAGCCATATACCCTTTTGATTTGCTCATCCAAAAGCCACCATGATTTGACTTTGAGGCCTACTGTATCATTATCTGATCTTTTCAAGGACAAGATCAGTTCATTCTCTGCACCAATCATATCCACAGTCCTAAAAATCATCTGAACACACAACACCATAAAGCTTTTGGTCAAAATGCTGAAACCAAATATGTGGGAGCTGTTGGCGGGGCGTCATACATCCCTCACAAGGAAGCAAGTTTTGAAGAATTGGCACCCTCAATTCTAAAGATACAATTTGCCCATGTTCTGAATTCAAAGCTTTATGATTCAGCAAGCTAAACACATAAGATTCAAGATGGCTTCAGCTAAACAAGTCCAAATCAAGGATGTCTGTCCATCTTTGGAAAACCTTCTACCTAATCACAATCATTCTGAAACAGAAAGTTGTTATGAAGACATTGACCCAAAATCTTTGAGAGAATCCGAGTATGGAAGCAAGATAGCTGTATCATCATGGAGTAAATTCACTAATAAGAAAACGCAAAGCTTGGTGGGTAGGATTGAACTCTTCAAAGTCAAAGTTGGATATGTTGATGAGGAGTGTACAAAGGTAATGGAACCAATGGATAGAAGATTGGAAGGATTGGCTATTTATGACTCGCAAGATCCTCTTACTAACATCAGAATTGCTGCAACAAAGATGGGCGTTCTAAATACCAGGGATGTGCTGCTTGTTCTGTGCAGGCTGCCCTTGTTGCTTGGCAAACGTGCTTGCTTGCGCAAGAGTCTTTTCAGGCAAAGCCGCGTCAGCCGGAGGATGCGTGTGATGTGATTTGCAAGTGAGAATGGGACACCCCTTGGGAGGCAGAGGTCTGACAACTGACTAACAACAAATACTTCTGTAGACTACTTAGAGGCGGAAACAGAAAACACAGAGAATATGAGAAAGAGACAAACATGAAATTGAGGAGGCTCTTTTTTTTAAAAAAACATAGAAAGAAAAAAGGAGACTTATTGGTTGTCATTTTGAGCGGGGATTTGCCTAGTGAGAAACTGAAAGGAAAATAAATTAAACAGATGTCAAATTGTCAATCCCTGACAAAGATTTTGACTGTGAAAAAGGCTGTGGAAAAATGTGAGCATAATCCAGAAGATTTCAATGACTAAAGTTATTTGTATGGATCTCAGAACATGTGCAGTGAGATCAATCTAGCTTATTGCAATACAAAAGCCTTTAAATGAAGTGTTCCATTGCCGAAGGATGGCTCTTATTGGAGATTTCCCAGCTGAATATAAGGCTTTGAATGCACTGAGAAATGATATTGATATTGGTAGGTAGTTTTAAGATTTTGCTGCAGAATGCAAGCTTTCAAGTTCTCATGGTTAGCATGGTTTAAACTTTGTTTACTTACTCTTCTTCATTGTGATCTTTGACTATCCTATTGAGAAATGGTTCAAACAATCTTTCTTCCATGCTTACCTACTTATCAAGCTTGCACCCAAAAATAAGCACTTGCTGGTTTCAAAGCATCATGCAAGGGATGTGCACAGGAAGGAAACAGGCGGGAAAGTCATTAGCACAATTGATAAACAGAAAAATCAACATGAAAGCAATAAAATAGAAGGGGAGCCAAATCTGTTTGATCTCAAAGCTTGGGCCCCGCTCTTCACGGATATCTGACAGGTACTCACTGGTAAAACCAATGATGGAAGGAGCCTGTGATCAAAGTGGTCTAGTCTTCTTCAAAGTCACTCCATTGCCTGACTTGAGAGAACTTTGACTGGGATCACATTGCCTTTCTCAAAGGAACAACACCAACCATTATCTTGGATACGATTTGATTTTCTTTACAGTATCAACACAACTTTTCTGGAAGATGGGATTTGGAATCCGTACCTCAACTGGTGCCACTAATGGCCTCCAAACCACCTGCAATTCCTGAGCCATTTTGTTTGACAATAGGTTTGTACCGGCTCCTGAATCAATTAGAGCGCAAACCAGTTTCCCATTGCCAATTAGTTCCAGAATAATTGGAGCCATGGTTGAAGCGGTTACGCACCTTTTGGCTGTTGTGGCATACACAAACCCCATTCAATATTGAGGTGCTTCTTTGTAAGCAGAAACATCTTCTNCACCTTTTGGCTGTTGTGGCATACACAAACCCCATTCAATATTGAGCTGCTTCTTTGTAAGCAGAAACATCTTCTGTGATAATATCTGGAAAGTTGCCAATTGCAGCAACGCGAGATGGGGTCACGGCACCAGGTGGTTGGCCAGCAGGGCATTGAGTCCGAGCTCCCGGTGGTCTAGGTTGGCTAGCCTTGGTTGATCCTTGAGTAGGTCTTGGACAAGGATTGAAATTGGCCAGGACTAAAAGAAAGCAGGTGTTCTTTCTTGTGCAAGTTGGGTTATTGCACTTTTCCTTGTAAACCACGCAGATGCCAGATTTGCGAAGGTACTTATGGTACCTCCATGTGTTGTAGGCCCTCTCTTCATCTAACCGGGTTCTGGGTTGGGTTTCAGCTCAAGGTGGAGGTAAGGCAGATGAGCTTGTGAAATTTGAGGTCTGCACAGGTTGAGTTCGTGCTGATCCATCAGGTAACATCTTACTGTCTGTGAGAAACCACCAGATCCCATCCGCTGCATCTTTAAGAGCGGGAAACAAGAATGATTCAACTTGCAACCACTTCTCATGTTTATCATAGTCTTGAGCAATCTAGGCACCCCCAAGTGATATATTTGGCTAAGTGTTTGTCTGATATGCCGCTTACTCTCTTGACTAAACAATGCAATCCTTGAGTGCAAGTAACATCGGTGTTGAAGGATTCTACTGATTTCATTTGCAAACATTGTAAGTATTCTTCAGTGTCTGATAGCCAGGAGTGTGGTGCAGTACTGGTAGCCATCATCTCCATGGCCCCTTTCCAAGATTGCCAGCGTAAGGTGTCTTTGTTTTCTTGATAACAAGCAGACAATTCTTTGTTGTTCAGTACAGATCCAAGTAATTTCAATTGCTCTTAATCATCTGATAGGTTCTGGATGTCAAAGGTCTCTTCAATCATGTCTTGCCAGTAGATAGATCTGCCGGGTTACCAAATTTCCTGCTAAATTTAGTTAAATTGTCCAACTTGATCCAATCCGCCTTCATAGTAATTGGTGCAGCAGGGGGTGGTAAGTAATGAGGTAGTGAATAGTAGCCCTGTGTGTGGCGTATATCCAGCTTGAGGCAGTTTATTTGTTACCAGCATTGAGGTGTGGTAACCAATATGAGGTGCTGGGCCCAAAGTTGTTGTCTTGGCTTGAGCATCTGGTTCATTCACTGCGGCGTATTGAGCACCATTGTCAGTCTGATTGTTGGTGAACGGTACATCTCCTACTGTTGCTGCTAGACAAGTGGTGTTTCCATCACGTTTAGTCAAGTCTTTAGCCATTGGGCTGGGTGATATTGTACTCCAATTGGCGTATTGGTTGATTCACTTCAAGACTTGTACCTTCTACCTGTCCTGGACTGCCCCAACCCTGTGATTTCTCCACCCACAACTCATGCACCATACATTGTAAGGATACGGTTTCCTGACGGTTTTGTGCTAGATATTTGTTCTGTGCTTGCAGACTTTTCACTTTCTGTTAAAGCAACTCAATTGTGTCCTGATTGTTTGAAATGGTGTTGGCAGGTTCACATGTTAGAGTTGGTGAATTCAAGGTCAGTTCTGGTTGCTTTGACTCCGGGGTTTCTGTGATCAGATGACCGGGTGGGTGTGGTGTTTGTAAGTCTGTCCCAAATAGTTTTTTGAAATGTAAATCAATTACAGGATACAAAGTAGAAATCCAGGCACGTGCCCAGAAGTCCGGATTCTTGGATATCAGCTGAAACCTGGGCAAAAAAAAGTCCCGGCTCAACATCCACTTCTCTGCCCAGCAGAAACTGAATGTAGGACTTGTCTTGAGTATTGTTCAATTTGAATTGACCATCAGAGGTCTTGGCTCCAACTGAAACAAGGCATGAAGTTGGTGCCAACAACCTTGTAGGGCTGGGGTTCAAAGATGTGGCCGATTCTGGCTGACCAAGTGCTCAAAGCTGCAGGTGTGCCTGGGCACGTGCCCAGAAGTCCATATTCTGAGTTTTGGCTTTAATATTGAGATGTGGACTTGTGGGCATGTGCCCAGCTTTCTACTTTGTATCCCACAAATGACTGTTTTCTCAAATGCAGATGGTGATATAGCAGGAGGTAAAAAATGTACTGTTGTGACTTTGAAAGGACTGAGTTGACTACTTGAGGCATAAAGTATTTGATACATTGGAGCAGGTGATCCCAAGACAGATGATTCTTCTCTCCACTGGAATTTTGGTGCAGGAGGTGAAGAAAGAGATTCAAGAAGTGCCTTCTTCTTTTCCTTACGAGCTTGACAAATTAAACTATCAGGATTGTCAATATAATTTTTCCGGTTTGAGAGATCCCGTGCCACTCATCTTACACGCCTGAGAGTTTAAAAGGTTAACTGATTTCAAGGTTTGACCAGGGTAACTGAAGTGACTTGACTGAACCAAGCTGTTGACTGATAATCCGGTGGATAGGGAACAGGGATGACAGATTGACAGAAGAGAAACTGGGAGAAAAAAAGGAATAGCAATGATGATATAATGTAGAGTGGTTGTAATTAACTTTTGAAGTTGGCAAGTTAAAAAAAGTGTAAGGTTTTTCTAGAACCCTTTACTGAGGTCCAGAGATTAATCCGGCACAACTTCTCACAAGAGCAAAATAACTTGGAACTTTGTTTGGTATTATGATCTGGTTCCAGAAATTCTAATAATAGGCTCTTGGAGGAGTCAGTAAACCCACTAATGAAATAGAACAAATGAAAACAACTAAAAGAAAGAAGCTCACCTGGTTCCAGAAAGTCCAATGATAGGCTCTTGCAGGAGTGAGGACTATCTGGAACTGGGGGTGGAGCAAGAACATATAACTCTGCCTATTTAAAACCATAATCTAATCTTGTGAGTACCAGCCTGTACCTGTGTACTCTCTACACCTGTCATAGTTAGTGAGGACTTTATCAATATTGGTAAAGGTTTTAGTAACTTGATTAATTTCATTGGCTTCATCTTGCATGGCAAGAAAAAATAAAGAGAAAGATTCTGGTTTTTTCTATTAAATAACAATGATCAAAATGAAATATTGATGACTGTAACTTTTTCAATGGGTGGGAGCAGAATTGAGGAGGCAAACGTTTGGATGAGACGTTTGGGGACTTCTGGAATTCTGGGACCTACTTGTTCTTGTCCCAAGAGATCCTGCTTCTTCTGTTTGGGGATGATTACCCATTGTGTTGAGGTGTGTTGGAAACCGCGTTTGGAGCAGCCTTGTGAAAAGCTTGCACTGAGAAAGGTTAATAGAGGCTACAATCAAGTAATCATTGTGCCAATTATTTTTGTCAGTCATGCTGTTGGAATTCCACTATGTTAATAGCAAGCTACCAACCCACGGGGAAAAGCTTGACAAGATTTACCAGCAAAACTCAAGTGAATTGCCACCAAATCTTTGTTGATATTTCTTGGATTGGCTGTACATAGTTGAGCTCACACATGTGAGGTCCCACGTGTGGGGCCCTTTGTGCCATGCACTGTTTATACAGTCAAGCAAGGTAAATCCCCACCATGTGAAGCAAAGATGCGGCTGGTATTCAAGCGTTCAAACTTCAGCTCAAGCTTGTTAAGAGAGCGGCCTTGCAGACCATATGGTTGGCGGGATGTATGACCATGTGATCTGCTAGCTCTGCTAGGAATCAGGATCTGCTCTCTTTTGAGCCAATAATACCACCATAAAATCATCTAAACTCATCAGAGTCCCACACCCAGAAATCATCTAACTTATGCTGACACCTTCCAGTCAACAAGTTGAATTTCTCTATTTCCTTTGGAAAGGCTTGCTACACTGTTTCTGGCGTAAGGCCGTTTGACCAAGAAAATGTCAAATGGAACAATGTTGTACTCAAACCTCTCTACTTGGGTGGTAGTGGCTATTCAATTTCTCAGTTTTTGGATTCATATATATACTGATGTGGTTTTGAGTTTTGTGCGTGGTTAAACACTACACCATCTCACCTTGAACGTAGGACCCCTTCATTGGAGCTGATAACTTTGGTTTTGTAAATCCTGGCGCATCAGGTGAGGATGCTGGTGAGCTTGAAAACGCATTGAAACCCGAGCTAACCTCCCACAATACACAATCATCTCGTTTCTTTTGGAATGGTGAAAATTTTGGTCGACTGCGATGGTTATGCATCAGCTGGTGAGCAATGACACAGCCCTTTGTCTGTGATGTTGTTACAAATTACAGTGCATGTTATTTTTAGGATATGTTGCCAATCCTAAAGCCCAGGTTTTTGGTATGAGCCATTTGCACAATTTAGGAATTGGAAGCGCCCCAGGGTGAGTGGGTTTAGCATGAATGTAGCAAATACTCACTTATCATAACATCCAGTGCAATTAACATCTCCTATGGTAACTTTGAGATTATGGCCATACAATTTCCTAAGGGGTTAGATACTTGTTCCCCTAAAGTCAAAAACAGAATGAGACATTGCATGGCTGGGTCCAATTGTCAGCTCCTGCATTCTTGTCCCTTGCACAATGGAATGAGTCTAATTCACTCATACTTGCTGGTTTTTCAAACAACAGAAGCAACACCTGGATACTTTTCAAGTACTCTGAAAGATCCCACAATCAAGCTAGAGGCCACCTCTACTCACAGGGCTGGTTTGAAGCAATTCACATTTGAGCCCAATAGTGGACAAAAGGCCTATTTTGTATTGGATCTGGCCCATGACATTTCCCGCACTTCTCAAAGTAATACTTTCTAGAAAACTTGGGCACTGGAAAATCTCCAGACGTCATTCCATCATGTCAGATTTCTGAAAAGATGACTCTTAGGCAGACAGCTGCACATTGATACGACAAAAGGGTGTATCAAA
>KZ123806.1:1460-14559 GCA_002157025.1 Melampsora abietis-canadensis | reverse complement strand
AAAGTATCCGGTGGAATGTCAACAAGCAATCTTATTGAACAGATAGCTACTGCAAATAACAAGTAAAAGAAAGGTAATTCAACCTTGAATAACAACTATTCAACTTAAAGAGAACAAGATTGGAAAGCTCAAAGCGTGGCTATAACTAACCAGAGAGGTTTTAAAGGAGTTTACAAGGTAACTGGAGAAATATGGACGCGGGATTTGGCTTTTTAAGCAAGTGACTTAGTAGTTGATTGACTGGTATTGTAAACGGATAAAGAAAAGAACAAAAAATAAGGAAAACAATAGGTGTTTATATACCCTAGATTTAACCAAAGGAGTGTATAACCAGAAATACAAATTAATCAAATGATTGTTAGCTTATTTGCCCGAAAAGCTAGTGTACATCATAATTACACATATTTCCAATTCTCCTTTGAGCTATTACGCTACACACACAAGTATCATTACTAATCAAGGCAACTACTCGCCCAATTGGTTTAAGTTCATCCCAGACTATTGGATCAGCATTTCCCACACGCCAAATCCAGTTTAGTTTTAAATTCTGAGACTCCGGGTTGGGTCATCACTCCAACCCTTCATCTAAACTGGGAATCTCTCTTGCCTCCTGAGCTCATAGAAGTACTTAATCAGCTCAGAGCTTTACATCATCTCTTGATATTTTAGTAGTTGTCTGAGAGAAGAATAAACAAAAGAATCATATGAAATGGAAATAGAAATGAGAGAAAGTAGATAATCAAATGAAACAAAGGAATGTATTCTTCACAGAAATATATAATTGCTTATATTTAAAAAATTACCTTGTCTTAAGATTATGTTAGCCAGGAGATATGTATGTTGGTACTCATGCCCTGGCTGACACGGAACCTTTGAGCAATCAGAGTATAAAGTTCTGCAGGCTCTATTCCCAACAGAGCTCTTGAGTAAGCTCATTTGAAGAATCACTCCGCCATCCCCCTGGCTTCAAACCCTCTCATTAGAGGTCAACTAGCTGAAGTCTTTACTCATGTGTACCAAGTGGAGACTTGTTAACTTTTATTCAACCCGTACTTCACCTTTTTTAGTGAAGAGTCAGCCAAAAATTAGCTGACCCCTCACAGATAGTGTGAACAGTGACTGAAACCAGATGAGCATATAGGTGAGTGGAACAGTGTTCCCAATGGATTGTCACCCCAGAAGACAAGACTACTCCAGAAATCCATAAACAATTGTACAAAAGAGGTGTCATCATGCAAGAAAATCAGCTGTTCTTTTTTCCTTCTATATCACACAGACTATGAAGCCCATGATGAGTGGACAAAGAGGAAAATATTAAAAGAGGTCAGGTATAGATCACTCTTCAGCTGGATGAGCACAAACAATCTGGAGTCAGTTTCGGTGTCAGAAAGGAACTCACCAAGCATGAACAAGACTCCACACCAAAATCCATATGCCTATGTAAGATATTATAATCAACAATCACAGCATATTTGACCAGTCAAGGTTTTATTCCACTTGAGATAAGATAGAACAACATATGGGAACACACTACAACCACCATGTCTGCTTTGAGGTAGCAGGTTGACGTGTTCACACTAATCACTTTCCATAGAGGGTGGATATAACCTACAAACAGGTCTCAGAGCTAAGCATACAATTGACTTTGTCAAGAGGTTCAGACAGCAAGAGCATCAAATGGGCTCCTTTGTTCATAATTTTGACAAATGGTACATTTTTTATTGTTTATCATTATCAACAAAGGATTTGCATTTTCTAGAGACAAAACTGAATAAAAATCTGTTCAAATTTATCACACAACTCTCCATGTGAGCACATTGACATACTCATAGGGACAGACATGGTGAACGTTGTACATGTGGAATGTTGCGAGTATTTGCGAGTTTAATATGTTTGTGGCACAGCCATAAGTAAGAACATGATGATAAAAATGACATAAGTTGACCCAATCAGAAGTGAATACTTCTTTGAATCCATTCCATGTGCTAAGCATAGTTCAATAATTCATTTCTGACAGTGGAAATCAAGAAAAGGCTGAGATGCGCGTAAACAAGTTATACGCGAGCCGATATATTTCATACTTAAAGTTATAATTTGACTTGAGTAACAAAGGTTGAGTGTGTAACGTCTATATGAATATCCATCTTATCCACTATGTCCGAGTCATGCAGACTATGATCAGTACTTGAAGCAACCTCCTGTAGGCCTCTGAAGTTTGGTATATCCATGCTTGGCTCTTGACCCCAGTATACGGTCGTATCCCACCCTAAGAGCTGTGAAGCTAGGTGAGGAAACTCTTGGTTCTTCATGTTCAACGGGATCATACAAAATTTTGATACGTCTGCCAAGGATGTCCCAGAAAGGATCTGCCACTATGAACAAGAGTGCTCAGCACTGGTATATCTAGCGGACTTATGTATTGAAGAGATCATTTACCGATTGGAAAAGATGTAAAGGGACCGTGAAGATACCGGGGAGGAGACTGACAAGTGCTGATTGGATACGCCATGGCAATCTACGAGGCCAAAACCAACGCAAACCCAGTGAGTAAATCAACATGAGTATGCAGTACGGAATTTAAAGAGTAAAAATCGGCCCTACTCTGTGAGATGTGTGCCACTGAAACCTTGACATATTGCCGCGATGAGATGGGTGCCAATGGACAAAGTAAGAAATACCAACCAGATGTACAAAAAGCCTATATAAGGGTAAGGTGATGTAACATTATGGGCCTTCTGGTCAGATAGCGTAGATCATGGAGTCAAGCAGACGACTAGACTTTTCAGAGTATTAACTTACGAGCCTCTTTCTTAAGCTCGGACCATATTGGCGATTGTATTTGTATAGCCATTGCTTCTGTATGACGTATCCGCAAGACATGCTTGAGCATACGAAGCATCAGACGAGCTGTAAAGATGTAAAGCTATACAGTAGGCGAGATACAAGAGGTCTATCGGTCTTCTCAAGTGTTGCTTTGACTTTATGAGAGCTTGATCCCTAGAGCTCTGTAGGTATCGGGCCTAGATAAAAGTGACTCACAACGGCCAATAAGATGAGCGGAACTATCCAAGTTATGGTCCATCCTTCAATCGTCGGAACAAGCAAATCTCTGTAATGAATTCCCTTGTTAAGAATCTCGGCAAGAGATGCCCAGGGTATTGCTGACGAAGAAATCCCAAGATTTGGCGGCCAATTCGAGTAGATTGATACCACGAAACATGTCTGATTCAAGGGGGGCGTAGAGGTTGTTTTCACGGATTGCCCAATATATTGTCACCCCGGGGAACAAGACGGCACCAGAGATCCATGAAGAATTATACAAAAGAGGTGTAACCATACGAGAGTATCGGCTGTTCTTTTTTCCTTCTATATCACAAAGACTACAAAGATTAGGGTTGCGTAGAGAAACCCAAAAAATCGCATGTCAGATGTCGAAGATGGAAAAACTTGAATGAGCCTGTTCTGGAAACAACAGAAATCTCACCAAGCATGGACAAGACTCCACGCCGAAATCCAAATTCCTACATGTGGCCTGATCACCAGCCCGGAAATAAGTGACTTGTAGAATTTTTCCATGTCAATAAGATGCAAAGACGCACGGGAAAGCTCTAAAACGCCGTAAGGTTTGGTGTCACCGGATATTTGCGAGTTGGGATTTTTTTGGCACCGCAATCAGCACTAAATAAAAAGGGTCTGAAGATTGGAGGAAACGCACTCGAGACCATACCTAATAGACAAGGAAATCAATATTAAGGAAGCACTGTGGAACTATCTGTAGGGACGAACCACACGCCGAGATAGCCAATTGGACCTTGCATGGGTTTTTTGTCCGTATAAAACTGTTTTCAAAGTCATACACGGTTAATTTTAGTTTCAAAGAGAAGAATCAGCTCTGACAACGTGTTCTGGACACTGAAGTTCACCTTATAGCCACCAATTGCGGATAACGTATATAGTGCGCCGGATATTAACTTGCAGATGGCGATGATCATACACTTGTTGGGAACCCAATAAGGTGTTCCTCTACCTGGTGCTGAAAAATCGCTCACGCGAAAGTTGAAACAAGTGGGGTATATTTAGTCAGATTATGTTTAGGGGTGACCTTGATCTTCAATGACCCAACATAATACTCACTTGTCTGGGGATAGACTCGGCGGATTGATGTGTAATGTCTTTTCCGTGCCGCAGGTCCTTTGAAAAATGGTATCACCGTGATTGATATACAGATGAGAACAATGATAGCTCGCATGATGGCGAGGATAATCAAGAGAGCGAGGGCCCAAGGTGGAAAGCGAGGTGCCACCAGATTATTCTAAATAAGCAGCGCGGAAAATCAGTTGAAAATCAAATACAAAATGATTTTATCACATTCAGATAATAACCCAAGTGTTCTTAAACACCTGGACTGATCCCGCTAAGTTGGTTACATACTTACAACGGATGCCAATAGATTCATCGCTGGATTTATTCTGCCGGTGTTAGTTGAGGTATGCGCATACAAGGTAGGATCCATTAAAAAGAATGTCGAGGGGATGAAAAGGAATGTCGTTCAACTGGTATGATACGTGGCAGCGGAAGGGAAGAAATCGGATAAGCCAATCTCCCCCCCAAGCTCCCAAAACCTGGTCGCGGGTGATGTGTCACTTTGCAAACGTTGAATCCTCGAATGTGAGGTAAAAATTCCGCAAAACTGCAAAAGTCTTCCTCAATTTATTCTTCCCTTTCCACGGTCGATCTTAGGAGGAGGAATTTATGTTGGATCACGGACCGCCTTGCCGAATTACCTCAACCGGGAGATGATTAGTTGGCCTTTGTGCCCTTCGGAAGGATTACCAGTCTTTCGAAACACACGCTAATCCTTGAGACACCGCCTGCCTTCTATCAAAAGCCATCAGCGAGCAAATCAAGGAAAGCCAATTACTCCCTCAATTTGATAATAAGCTTGGAAAGGGAATTATCTCAGCGCTTATACACCTCCAATGAGGCATGGGTCTAGAAGATGTTCTCCGCGGGGGTACAACCAGCATACTTGGACCAAAGAGAATCATTGATCGATCATCAGCTATTCATCGGTGTTCAGGTTCATTCTGCTGGAGGCTGGAGCATTATATATGCTACATAAATGTAAGGTCAAATTGGTCTGAGCATTCATAAAGGTGACGAGACTCTCGAGAGAGCAATCCTGTATGGTAGACGGGTGATCAATCAAAGGGCGCATACTTATGATGATTGCAGCACCTCGCCATAGATATCTGAACATCATCTTTTCTGTATGCGTATTTTCGAGGGTAGGTGACTTCAATAACCTTTGGGATGATGGAAGGACAAACGGTCATTTCAGTGCTTTGTAGCTCATTCGGCAGTCTGAGTCATAGGCTAATCATCGTTCGATATTGCATATGAACTGAGTGTCGCGTGTTTCGCGGGAATTGTTTGAATCTTCCGCTTCTTAAGTTTACAGGTTTTTGTCGCAATTTCCAAAGTCCTTTTGGGGCATAAATGAGAACGATAGCCATGTTGGGTGGAAGTCTTGAGATGTAAGAGAACGAAAAAGGGTGTTTTTGGTTGGTCCGGTATCTATTTCGGCACTTTGGGCATTCGTCCAGGCTCAGCGAAGGTCTCACGATCACGGTTTGTTCAGCGATCGGGCGGAGCTATGTACATGCTCTGAGACTGCATGACGTCACGAATGGGCTGATGTCCTTCATGCAACAGTGAGACAGCTAGCTTTCTGATTACCATTGCACTTATCGCTTCAAGATGGTATCTCAACTTCGACTAGTTTCATCACTATTCCAACCTCATCGACGGTTACTTCATCGTTTGGAGTTCTATTCCACTCAAGCTCAGTTGCCACCTGCTTGGGGTGAGCAAGGTCTTTCTCAAAAAGTATGATATCTAGGACCTTTTCACTGATGAATACCTTCCTTGAACGACGACTCAAACCCGAACAGGTTATCAACGCCATGAGACTTTTGAATTACCTGACTTTAACCCTCAACAACTTTCG
Source organism: Melampsora abietis-canadensis (assembly GCA_002157025.1). Classification (NCBI taxonomy): domain Eukaryota; kingdom Fungi; phylum Basidiomycota; class Pucciniomycetes; order Pucciniales; family Melampsoraceae; genus Melampsora; species Melampsora abietis-canadensis. The sequence continues at coordinate 8,549 of KZ123806.1, read as the reverse complement.
AACCGAGCTTCTCAACCCTCGCTTGTCCGCTTAGTGGATTCTTACCGAGTCAGTCAGATTAAAACTTCATCACCAACTCAAAGATCTAACACGAGGACGAGTTCTGATGAGTCTTGCTTGGTCATTAGCGCCATGCACATCGTTCAGCCACCCTCGATCCACTTTCTCTCACCCCTCGACCACCAGTTCCGGCTCTTGACCCTCGGCGATATGGCTTCAACTTGTCTTCGAGATATGTCAATGAGTCGATCCCATCAACGCATAGATCCAAAAATCTGCCTGATAAGATGGTTGACGACCTAGGAGATGAGAATACTCTTTGGTCTGTGGATGGTATCATCGGCATGGGTGGAAGAGAAACTTCACCCGGTCAGCGTTCTTTAGCGGAAATAATTGATCGTCTTGAAGCAGTCTATTGTCGTCGGATTGGGTACGAATATATGCACCTCTCGGTACGTCACCTGCTTCCTATCTTGCAGAGCCTCTCTCCAAAGTTTTTGTCAAAAAAATAAACACTGAGACTAATGTAAAACCTACACCTGAACTTGTCGTTTGATGCTCCATCAGAACAAATCAGAAAGGGAATGGATAGCAGATCAATTAGAGACAAATTTCCATGACCTGAAATATACAGCGACCGAAAAGCGTAGATACTGGGAACTTTTGAGCCGCTCTGAGCGGTTCGATCGATTTCTTGCTAGTAAATTTCCTAACCTCAAGCGTTATGGTCTTGAGGGTGGTGAAAGTATGCTAGTAGCACTCGAGAGGATATTTGAAGAATGCGGAGCTCTAAATGTCAAAGACGTTGTGATGTAAGCTGACAAGGGCTGGTAAAGCGGTTCAGTTCTGTGATGCTGAAATTTTGCTTGCTTCAAAATTCCAATGACAGCGCCATGCCACATCGAGGGAGGCTGAATGTCCTGACCCAACTTCTTGACTTCGACCTCAGGCTCCTGGTCCGAAAGGTGAGTTCGATCCCCAAAGAAAGGCATTGATCATTGAGCTCACAAGCCCTCGCAAATAAATAGCTCAAAGGGAAATCAGAGATACCAGAGGAAATCTTACGTCGCACACCTGCCTATACAGGAGATGTACTTTCTCATCTTTTCTGTTCTACTAAAATACGCACCAGTGAGGAAAGTGATGTGAATGCACATGTACTGCCTAACCCATCACACCTCGAAGCCGTATCTCCTGTCGGTCTTGGCTTTGCCCGTTCCTTCAGTATGATAGATGGAGTGGGACCTTACGCTCAACAGATCCAAAATGCTGAGAAACGTATAGGTGATGACGTTTTGAGTCTTCAAATTCATGGTGATGCTGCATTCGGCGGACAAGGAGTAGTAGCAGAAACTTTGAACTTGAGTTAGTAGAGAAATCACTGGATCCTGGACTCTTGGATTCCTTTGGCCACGGAGCAAGACACGTTTTCATACCGCTGACCGAGGAAATTTTGCGACGATTGCAGGTACCTTGCCTCATTTCACCGTGGGAGGTAGCGTGAGATTAGTTTTGAACAACCAAGTCAGTGTTTCGCTGATGATGCTGATCAAAGGTTCCAAGAAAACCGATACATTAATCTTCGGCAGCTCGGATATACGACCCCGGCGACAGAAGGGCGAACGTCATTCTATGCGACTGATATCGGTAAATCCATCGGAGCTCCGATCATTCACGTCAATGGTGAATACCCAGAGGATGTCTCACGCGCCGTCTCTTTAGCTTTGGCTTTCAGAAAGTCTGTCGTCTTCCTTCCTTCATCTAATCTCACAGTCGATCCTGAAAATGATAAAACCGCGCTGCATTCAATTTTGATACTTATTTCAGCAAATTCCGTAAGGATGTTCTTGTCGATTTGGTGGTGTATCGACGATGGGGACACAATGAGTGAGCTTTCTCTCTCTATCTTGGCAAACTTGAGCATACAGAAGACTGACACAACGGTATGGCTCCAAACTGGATGGGTCAAAAACGTACACTCAATAAAGGCTGGACGAGGTTTGTAGATAAGCACCTTTCTATGATTTTTGAAGCTAGTATAAGGATCTGAAAGAAATGTAACTGAGGGAGGATTTTTCTGAAGCCGACATATACCAGTCCACATATGTACCGCAAGATCGACTCATTGGATACCGTACCGACTCGATATGAAGCCGAACTTTTGGAAAATCAAGTCATCACCGATCAAGATGTCAAGGATTTGACAAGCGCCACCCAAGAAGAGTTTGATTCAGCTTTAGAGAATTGGGAAAGCTTCGACATTGCGGCCCATAGCGATAATCAGGCATTGATGGAAGTGAAGACTTTCCCTGGCGATCAGACTGCGAACGGCTCTACAGACAAAGAGAGTCTCAAGACTGGTGTTGATATGGTTCGATTGAGAGTTGTGGGCAAAGCATCAGTGACGACCCCGAAAGACTTTGTGAGTTTGACAAGCATTGATCCTGAATATGCGGTCATGCTACATGATACCTAGACTGACTTAACTGGATGCAACAATAACCCACAGAACGTACATCCTCGGTTACAAAAGATGCATGTTAGCAAGCGTCTACAAGCACTAGTAGAAGGAAAAGAAGATGCACCAGTTATTGATTTCTCAACAGCTGAAGCACTTGCGTTTGGTACATTACTTGAAGAGGGTTATCATATCAGACTGTCAGGTCAAGACAGTGGACGTGGCACATTCTCCCAACGACATGGGCTCTTGACTGATCAAGTCGTAGAAGGGCGTACAGTGGTTCCACTGAATTATGCCATGGAAGGAAGCGAAGGTTTTGGTCGGTTAGAGATCGTCAACAGTCCATTGTCAGAATATGGTGTTTTGGGATATGAAGTAGGATTTTCCTATCTCACCAATAAACGATGTCTTACAATTTGGGAAGCGCAATTTGGAGACTTTGTGAACCCTGCACAAGTTGCTGTAGATACCTTTGTCACGTCTGGAGCGCTGAAATGGCCTGGGTTTGAAAGTAGACTTGTGCTGTTATTACCACATGGAATGGATGGGGGCGGGTAGGTTTTGATTTTTCTTTCGCCGAAGAAGCGTTCGAGTTCAGTATATATTCGCTAACTTTAAAAAATATTTACAGCCCAGATCATTCATCATGTAGACCGGAGCGCTTCTTACAAGCTTCAAACGAACCAAGAAGATTTGAAGACCGAAAATCACAGTTGGGTGACTTTGGCTCAAACATATCTGTCTGTAATCCATCAACTCCATCGCAATACTTTCATTTATTAAGACGTCAAATGTTAGATTTACAACAAAGATCATTAGTGATCTGTTCACCTAAGACATTACTAAGAGCTAGAGAAGGATACAGTAAATTGAAAGAAATGGAAACAGGTAGAAAGTTTGAGGCGGTTTTAGATGACCCTAGATTTTCAAAAGGTGGAAAGACAGATGTTAAAAGGGTTTTGGTTTGTTCTGGTAAGATCTTTTACGATCTCATGAAGAGGTTGGGAGATGATAGGGAGATTTCCGTGATAAGAGTCGAAGTGGGTATTGATCAGTTATTGCGGATTGTTTATGCTATAGAACGCTGAATTTGTTTTCCATTGTTGATTTTTAGGAGCTCACCCCATTTCCTTATCGAGATCTATACCTTCATCTCAAGACATATGAAAACATGAATTCAGTCGTCTGGTAAGCATGTCCTACGACCATTTTCAGATTGTTAGGGAGCAAGAGACTGAGTAGATTGGATATTCTTTGTCTGTAAATAAAGGGTCCAAGAAGAACCAGAGAATGCAGGACCATTAGAGTTTGTGATGAAGAAGATTGAAGAGATAGTTGACGGAATTGAAAATCCGTCCACTAGCACTACCGATGATTTATTTGTGGTTCATGGGGCTAAGATTGTCAATGGTTGGTCAAATTGTCTCTCTCATTCTTTTATGAAATCAAGGCTGAAGAAGATTTCTTTCACTAGGTACCAAGAGGATCAGGAGGGAATATGTGGCTAGACCTGCTTCTGCTTGTTCTGCTACTGGGATTGGAGAAATATTCAAAAAAGAAAAGGAAGAATTGGAGAAGAGAGCGGTAGAGAATTGATTGAGGATTGCGAAAATTGTCATTTTAGCAACAGTCTTTCTCATGCACAGTAAGTTCGATTTTGTATAATTATGTTTCTGAAAGATTCCATGGTCAATGTAGGAAAAGCTGTGCGCGTTTGATATTCTGCATTATAGGTTGTATGATTTTTTGTTTACAGTAGGCGCTGAGTGGTACGGCATGTTGTACAAGAGATAAATCAAAGTTTTGGTTGGTGACCCCTGTCTGGGGCGAATTGTGTTATGATTGAATTTGTTGGGCATACCTTGCGGGTTTGATAGCTTTGTATGAGTAGATAAACAGCAATTGTGAAGGAAAGCAATTCAACTGGCTGATTGGTTGCCAGAAAAAATCATCTCATCTCATTCATGAACCACGCTATTACATAGTCTTTGAATTGTCTCGCAGATTGAGGCATTAGATTGTGAAAGTGTTTCCGGAGCGGCTGTGCTTGTGCGTTCCATGTTATACCTTCAACGGAATTAATTGAGAGCTGATTGCCCTGTGAAGGTGCCACGGTGTAGTCTATGAGTATAATTCCTAGCATGACTATGGACTTAAAACTGGTGACACTGAGATGCGAGATAGGACGGCGACTTGGTCAACAGTGTGAAGTCAGTGAATGAGATTGCACCTGTGTGCACTGTTGAAAAATATTTATTGCGGGCAGCGACCTGCAGGCATCGGCGATCAAATTCGTGACATCACCTGTTTGCTTACATGTGCGGGCGAGCAGCATGTATGTAGCTAGGGTTTAGATACCCGGATGTGCGATGTGTTAACCTAATATGATGAGATACCCAGACAAATCCCAGTATCGGTGGGCGTTTTGGTGCCCCTCGCGCGGTTGAAGCGTTCCCAACGAACACCGAAAGAATACTCCAAACGAACCCTCAAGGCAATCTCGACTTGAATAATTCAACATGGTAGGCTTCACTCTTCGTCATTAACATCTGCTTCTGCTATACCTTTCCGTCCACGATCGATGGACAGACAAGATCATTCGTGATCGGACGGAAAAATGGCATTGGAGCTCATTGGCCTGACTCCTTTGCTTCCTTGCTTCGCAGGGTGTCCGAGGTCAAAAGAAACACATGAAGCGGTAAGCTAATCGTTTTTCTCTATTTAACATATAGTACCTTTTCAAATTCTGACCTACTTGTCCTTTCACCTTTTTTGCGCTCTTTTAGCCTGGCCGCTCCCTCCTCATGGATGTTGGACAAGCTCGGTGGTACTTACGCTCCTCGATCGAACCCCGGTCCTCACAAACTCAGGGAGAGTTTGCCTTTGAGTGTAGGTTGTCTTCTGCTGAAGCTGTAATACTTGACCTAGTTTCTGACCCATTTATACCTTGTGGCCTCTTAGATCCTTCTCCGTAATCGGCTCAAATATGCTTTGACTGGTCGAGAAGTTACCTTGATTGTTGCCCAACGCTTGATCAAGGTTGACAACAAGGTCCGAACTGACCCTAAATTCCCAACTGGTTTCATGGGTTAGTGGGAATAAGCCTTGATCTCCAGAGTTCAGCTCATCGTCTAGACTCGCCTCGTGCTAACTGCTGTCCGTTCACACCAGACGTTGTCTCGATCGAAAAATCCGGAGAGAACTTCCGTGTGCTCTATGATGTCAAAGGTCGATTCACCATCCACCGAATCAGTGCTGAGGAGGCCGCCTACAAACTCTGCAAGGTCAAACGAGTCCAACTCGGTGCCAAGGGTGTCCCATTCCTTGTTACCCACGATGGCCGAACCATCCGTTACCCTGACCCAATCATCAAAGTCAATGATACTATCCGATTTGACTTGGAGAACAACAAGATTGTCGATTACATTCCCTTTGAGGCCGGAAGCTTAGTCATGTGCACTGGTGGACGCAATCAAGGTCGTGTTGGAACTATTGTGCATCGAGAGAAACACAGTAAATTATCTTTGATCATTCTGTTGGCCACTCTTTCTGTGATACTCACTTTTATTCTTCTTTCAGTTGGAGGATACGATATCGTCCATGTGCGTGATGTTCTCGACCGAGCCTTCTCCACCCGTATCGGTAACATTCAAGTTATCGGTACCCACGGCAAAGCTGGAATCTCTCTTCCTCGAGGTGGTGGTGTCAAAGTAAGCTCGAAATGTTGAATCGTTCAGTTACCTGGCTCTATACTGATACATCTTTTTGTTTTGTGTAGCTCACCATTGCCGAAGAGCGTGACCAGAAACGGAAACAAAAGGAAAAGGAAGGCTATTAGATATTTAACCAAGATTGATCATTATGTGTTCGGTCTATGTCACATGGTTGTAGTAATTTTGAGGAGCTCCCTTGTGCTTCCCCATGCCAATATTACCCATTCTTATGCATACTATGCTATTCTACGTTCCAACATACAAGTTGCACAATTTCTTCAGAGTATCTTGATCCAGACTTGCCTTGTGCTTTGTTGGTTTGACATGGCGCTCAAACCAGTGCTTCTAGTGAGTTGCGTGTAGCCTCCTGGCCTTGCGTTCTGCGGCCCCTAGAGTGTCAGAAATTTGGCGTGAGATTGGTCGGGGCTTTTGGCCAAAATCTTACCGCCTCATAAAACTTTTTTTGATGATTGTAATTTTCCCTTGGCCCAAAACAAAAGCTGTGGGCCTTACCTTTCCCTACAAACTGGTGCTCGCAGTATCCCAATAACTTCATTGGTTCTGCAATAAAGAGAAGATTTTGTTTTTCAATCCAAGACCAAAACCTGCACTTTAGACGCGAAAGAGTCAAAATTACTCAATTTTCATCTTTGAGCCCTGAGAAACCTTTGTTCATATCTACAAAACCACCTATGTTGTTTCAAAGCTGAGAGTATGAGCCTGTAGAGACAGTCAAGGCACATAACTTTTGTTTTGGGCCAAAGGAAAGTTACAATCATCAAAAAAAAATTATATGGTGGTGAGATTTTGGCCAAAAGCCCCGGCCAATCTCATGCCAAATTTCTGATATTACACATAAGTCCCTTGTTTGAGCTGGCCTGTACAGCTGAAAAACAAGGGACTTTGTTAAGTTTG
>KZ123804.1:3941-23981 GCA_002157025.1 Melampsora abietis-canadensis | reverse complement strand
CTAACTTAACTAAGTCCCTCGATGCTGACACCTGCCAGTCAACAAGTTGAATCGGCACAAGTCAGCATGAGGGACTTACGTCTAAAGTCGGGTTTTTGGCCTGAGACGTAAGGATTACTTTGCGGAGGAGTTCTAATTTTTCCTTTTTCAGTGAGCTCACCGAGGATCTTTTTACTGCGCTTCTTGGACATATGCGCTGAGCGTCTCTACATAAGGTACAAGTAGAATGATCACAAATCCTCGGTTGCCCGCGGAGCAAAATGAGAAACAGTTTTCCATTTTTCAAGCCATTCTCACATGTAGCTGGCTTAAGTCGCTGGTCTTAGTCCCATGATCGAGCACGGTCAGGGGTTGTATCAATTTGACATCATGAATAGTTCTTACGTCAAGACGGCGCGTCAAGACGACGCGTCAAGACAACAAATAGTTGTCTAAGACGTAAAGACCACGAATAGTTGTCTAAGATGAGTTTATAGTGGAGGCTATACGTACAACTTGTGCAATCCATCTTGCCACCTTTTATTGAAGACCCAAATAATCAATTCTCGATTTCATCAACCCAAACCGTACCATTTCGAACATGAGGGATAGAAGCATTGTGCATCCCGTCGAGAAGTTCTACCCAGGACGTATAGATGATGTGTTAGAAGTGTGCGAGATCCTCAGAAAGAAGGATATCACCGTGAAAAAATTCCTGTGTTGTTACTTTTTGGCCGACCATCCCAAACTGGCGTCTAAGCGAAGGATATGGGGGACTGATGGTGGTTGGTCTTCCACTCTGAAGGTGGTTTTGGGCCTTCGAGCAACTGCCTGCCAACAGGCCGGAGGCGATCAGTTGTGGAATGATTTCATTCTGGAAGAAGTGAGTAGTCACCCCCCTCAAATGAGTTCATTGTGCACATTACTGACTTTGATGATCCAGGCCAAACACATTGTGCAGACTCAGGAGCCACCAAGAGGTTACGCACCACTGGGCGGGTACTACAGCTCTGAAACCATCACGAAAGAGTTCTTTTTAGAAAAGAACTGTGCTATTAGGGAATCATTATTCGAAACATCAATGCCTTTCCTATATAAACTAATTAACGCCAAAATCATGTCGAGCATAGACACATCTGATGACGATGATACTGCTGAGAGCGTTGTGGATGGTCAAGCTGAAGATGAAGACATTGATATTCCAGAGGATGTTGCATATTCGAAGCCCAAATCCCACCGTCAAATGAAGATGTTACAATCCACGACAGTGAGTCAGGTACTGATTCGTGGTTTAAATGCTTAACAACACCGGCTGATTTTCTTTCACAGGTACCCACAACCATCTGTTCGATGATTGCATATGTGTGTAACCGAAGATGCAATGGGATGGCAATCCATAACGGAATGACCTTTTTGGCTTGCGGCGCTTCTGAGCGCATTAACGAATTTCTCAATTTTATTGGTTTATCTGTGTCCCGCCAAACCACGTTGAAAGTGGCCGATACTCTGCGAAAAAGAGCTGAGGATCAAATTAAAGCGACAATGTGCAATAAATTTGTTGTACCACCTTTTCTATGTGTCGACAACATTGACTTTCAACAAAGGGTTCATGAGAAGAACGTGGAGACTACATCCACTATGTTTCACGGCACCACTGGCTATCTTCATTTCATTGCAAAAAGTCTGACAGACAAACTCTCCCCGGAACACTTCTCTTTTTCCGCTTTCGAGACCGCAATGAAGGCCGCGGAAACAGCCNCGATGTGGAAGCCAGCGATTTTTTACCAAATGCTACGGATTTAGCTCATAGCAAGGCTATTACAAAGGCGCAGATTGGGAAAGCTTACCTGTCATATATATCTGTGGATGCAGAGGGCGCTCCGTGTTCGAACTCACCAAAACTCAACAAAACCCCACCTGAGCTCGAACCAATCACAGTGGAGGAAGCGGATATAATGATGCTGAAACTTATGAATGCGCCAGACACCTCTGCTGAAGGAGTTTCTCAGCTAATGGATGAGGTCGCCAAGCAGACAGGCCGCGAGCCTTCCGAGCATCTTCACAATTTGCATGTCATTGAAGGTGATGTTGGCACGTGTATGAATTTTGAAAGCCTCCGGGAAAAAAGGATTCCGGCGTTGAATCTTGAAGAAGGGTTTTTAAATTGGCTAACTGTTCCAGGTCTAGCGCATGTACTTTGGAATGTGATGCAAGCCATAGTGATTCATCACTATGGCAATGATGCTGATGCCTATGATACTGGTTTGAGCTGTGCGGCACATGCTAGGAGTTTTGATTGACAACATCCAATCAAAGAAGGACTTCAATGCAATCCTCCACATGGTTTATCAAGTTCATGCTGCCGAGATCACTGCATGCTTGACGTCAGTGAACTTTATAAGAGTGCGGTTTTATAATCTTGGCCTTGAAATGAAGCTGACTTACTCATGTTGTTTGAATTTCAAGTCATATACTAGATCAAAAGAATTCGAATTTTGATCATTTAGACACTACTAATTCTCAAGAAGTAGTAGACACATGTTACGAAAAGTTTTTTACTGTAGAAAGTCTGGACCGCGCAGAGAAAGAGTCAGACCAAGTGGGCTACAACCTTAGGTTACGCCTGCGTGACCTTGGTTCCATAGTTGAGATGGATCAAGCAATGAAAGCAGGAGACATTGGCCGTGTCATGATGGTACTTAAAACATGGTCCCTTATGTCCCATGGTGTGAAAGGAATGTCTCATTATGCCCGCCATATTCCCAGAACTTATTTACTACTGGATCAGTACCTACCTAAGGCAGTGGCGCATGCAATCAAACACTCGCTTTTGATTCCAGCAAGCGGTCGAGCAGGGCATTTTGTAGCAAAGGACTTCTTTTTGGAGCTGCAGAACTATTGGCTGAAGTACTTTTATAATCATTCAGTAAGAATTGATCACATTTCGGCGTTGGTTATGATGAACTGATCATCTCATTCCTTTAATAGGGCGCAGGCACAAACATCAAGAGGCTCACTGAGCGGTACTCGCTAAACATTGCTTTGGTAAGTCACTAAAGATATTACATTTGTCATTGCAAGATATAAGGCTGATGGTATAGTACAATAACTGTGTTAGATGCGCTCTTTGCTGAGCAATATTAAACGCAGATCTGGTTGAAAAATTATCTACCAGTCTCACAATCACAAGATAACCCCGTTTTCAATGCAAAACTTCCTTCGCCAAGCCAAACTTTACCTATTTCGAGACACTCATTGTGCTCATCCAAAGGCGGTGATTGATATCATTCCTCATGGTTTCGAAAGAATGCAGGAGATCCTAGTGAAGGAGGAAGGGGCGAAGAACGGAACAAGGTACCGCTGGGGATGTCCGAACTCGTCTCTACCGGCTGATAATGAACCGGATGCAATTTAGAGTGGACCTGTGGATAATCAGGAACAATATTAGAATGTATTTCTTTCTTATATGGGGAAACGGACTCACATAACCATTGATACTGTGGTGGTTTGTTTCATTTGAGTGTGTGGCCAATTGTAGTTTACTGTGATTGGCCACGCTGTGATACCCTTGTGGCTGTACGTCAGTTCGATTGCCAGAACTTGATTGGGTTGGGTGCTTGAACATGTTCAAGTTCTCCTTCTGTTGAAAATTCCAAAAACCTTGCGTCTGTTGATGATTGATGTGATCAAGGGTGAGGCGCTCTTGTGGCTTGAGGTATGGTTGATTCATGATAGCGTGATCGGGTGGGATATTTGTTGGTATAGGCATCAAGACATCCTGTGATCAATGTGTTAGTTGACCAACCGCGCCTTTGTTCGCATGAGGAGATGTAGAAGTTTGTTGCATATGATTGTGTCCGTTTGAATGTAAATAATTTGGATGATTAACCACCAGAGTCCAGGGTAGTGCATTGTGATGCTGAATGTTCGAGTTTCTGAGAGGTGAGGCCGCTCCACAACCCAATTGTGATTTTCGACTAATAGCACTGCTTGCTGTTCTTGGTTCAGAAGCTGTAAGTTTTTTCTTTTTCTTGATGTGAGAAGCCATGTCAGTCGATGTGGTGCCATCAAGCTTCGAAGCCTCACGCTTCAAAGCCGTGAATGCAGACTTAGCTGCCTGGACCTGTGAGTTGACTAGATACGCCCGAAAATCTTCCCGCGTAGCCCATTGGGAAAGACTGTCGTGTATCATCTGAAAAGTTCCCTTCAAAGGCTCGCTTCCAAATAGCTTGCGTAGGGATACTCCAGTAGTCAATAAATCATAGTTTTTGATGATTTTCCACGCGTGAGTTTCATTGAACATGTGATGAGGTCGAACAAAACAGTTGTTAGCAGGGTATTTCAAGTGGTAAATAGAGTTAAAGTCTTGTAAAAGATTGTCCACAAGATAATTCAGAAGGGGATTTTTTCGAATCAATTCAGTTGATGCGCATGTCATAATCTTGTGTCGATTTGTAATATCACTCTTTTTATTCTTGAAAGGTGGGGTCTTCCATCCATTTGTGATGAGTGAAGGTGAGATGGAGGTTGAAGTGACTAAACCGTCAAAGTTATCCATTGTAACGTGTGGCTGGTTTTCAATGAAGGACGGAACTAGATCGGGGCGACAATTTGAACAGAGACACGGTCGCATTCCAATATTTTCCTGTCTTTGTTTCTCCTTCACATAAAAGGGATTGTTGAATGATAAGGGCACATGACCAATACTATCACGAATGCATGTTTCAGCTCACTTTGTGATGTTAGGTTGGATTAAAGGGTGGACTTACACATTATCAACTTGAAAAGCCACTCGAAGGCATACAGGCGTGAGTGCAAATGCATCCATCCGATCGTCGTTGGTCATCTTGTAGGGATCGGTGAATTGAGACACCTGATTCTTACCATTTGCTCGATTGGTTTCGACCAGCATAATTCCTACGGCTGACCTACCATCACGCCCAGCACGGCCCACCATCTGACCAAGCACTGAAGGATCCATTCGACCTATAGTCAAGACTCGCCGGGTTTGGGGCCAATCACTACCCAATCCCAAAGCCATTGTACATGCCATGATAGCCACCTCCCCACGACCATATACCTCTGTATGGTTGTCCTTATCTTTTGAGCCCGTGACCGCATGGAACCGTCGAATTAAAGTGCTGGAACCGTTGAAACGATTTTCCATATCTTCACGTGCCATATGCACTGCTTGATGAATTTCAAGGGTTTCGTTTTGAGTGTTAGAGTAGACAAGCGTCCGGGGTTTCTTTGAATCCTCTATAATTGATTTAGGTGCAAAGAATCGCTGAATATCATTTCCGGGTTTTGATGGAAATTCAAGAGGAATTCGAATCAGTCGGATCTCTTCGCGTACCAGCTCGCCTTCAAGCATGACGACATCCGCGGTCTTCCATTTCAGGTTGGTCATTATCGATTCCACAGCCTCCGGTCGACAGGTAGCTGACAAAAGGAGTACTGGGACATTGCTTGATGTCAATCGCTGAGCGAGATTGCCGTAAGACGGACGAAAGACCGCACGATCCTGTGTTCAACAATGCACAGAGGAGTGACGAGCCGCACGTGATTCTACGAGTCCCCACTCGTAAACCATGTGTGCTTCGTCAATGACCATTAAAATCAAACGACGTTGGAATTCGTTTGAGAAGAATACCGCCCGAAAATGCAGATTGTTAAGGTACACCTCAGGGCTCTACAAATAGCTCACGGACACATCAGAATTAATGCGAGAGGGGTGGGAATCTCAAGTGAGCTGATCCTGACCATGTAAACAAACTGATAGAGTCCGTTTTTTATATCCTCAAAATTTTTCTTCGTCGCGTTTTCCGCGTTGCAATTGATAGCGGAAATGCCTCGCTGGATCTTGCTAGTGATCTACAAGTGGAATAGAGTGTTTATGAGCACTTCGCGTTGGAACAATATATCTTAACTGACGTACTGACCTGGTTATTGCCCAGTGAGTCCAGAGGTACAATGGTTAACACCACATATTTAGGCTTCTCTTTGTGTAATCCGGCGTAAACCTCTGGAATTCGTGACTTGCCAGACCCTGTTCCCGACCGTAAGAAGGTATGCATTTTATTGACTAACGCAACGACTGATTTGATTTGAAAGTCTCGACCTGGTTGGTTAAACATCTTCATAAATTGATCGGAAACGATGTCGGTCTGAAATGCTTTGGTGTTGTGAACCAGAGTTGGAGGGACCTCTGGCTTTGCTAATTCCCTGTTGGGTTGCCAAAATGCGGGGGTGTTTTTAATCGGGCTTCCATTGAAGGTCTGCGAGTTCGAACGGGTAAGCATGTTGAAGGTGTTAAGTGGAGAATTGGGAAAAGTGAATGTTGTCGAGATGAGTGGTGGTGCAACGTAATACCACCTGGGGCATTATAACGTGGTCAACAACCCGGTCGGGGCACTCATCACGTGCTGTGGGTTATGGCTTCACACAAATGATGACACTGAATTTCTTTCGATGTTGCTCCGCCACCAACCGAAGAAATTTGATCATTCCACTTGTACCTTATGTAGAGAGGCTCAGCGCATTTGTCCAAGAAGCGCGGTAAAAAGATCCTCGGTGAGCTCACTAAAAAGCGAAAATCAAAATTTCCTCCGCAAAGAAATCCTTACCTCTCAGGCCAGAAATGAGACATTAGGCGTAAGTCCCTCATGCTGACTTGTGCCGATTCAACTTGTTGACGGGCAGGTGTCAGCATCGAGGGACTTAGTTAAGTTAGGGCTAACACATTGTTTTTCACAATGGCAGTGTCTAGTCTCCCAAGTATATCAACTACTGTTTTTGAAGTGACATACAACTGGAGGCTCTCTTTTCACTCCTGGATCTGTTTAGCAGACAGCTCCTCTCTTAGACAAGTGGTAGGATTACTGAAATGTATTGATAGCAAGATGATATCAGATGTCAGTTGCCTATGTACTATCTCTTTCCAAAAGCAACATCCAACAAAGATTGATCATGCCCAGTAAACTCCCGCTGTAGCATAACAAATGTTTTTTTTGATGAAAACTTGAGTGTGGTATCCTATTGACTTTCTAAACATCTTGAAAACGATCTCAATTGCAACCCTTTGATGTGCCTGGCCTCCTTTGCCTCCTTCAAACAGAAGGCCTTCCATCCTCTCAAGACTTGAAATCATTCCAGACTGCATCATGCACTATGCACAACGGACTTGATTAGCAATTTAAGCCGACCCATCAATCTTATCAAATTCAAGCAAAGTAATCTTCATCACAAAAAATCAAATCCCTTTTTATAAAGCTCCTTATTTAATTTCTATATCTTTCTTTCATCTATAACCAATTATTTATACTTTTTTTGAAAAGAAAATTCAACTCAATAAAAAATACCCTTGGTTCAATAAATTCATAAAACAAAAATAAATAAAAGAACGACCAACGTAAGAAAAAAAAATCAAAATCATAAAATCAAAAGCTTTTTTTGTAGAAATTCGGAAAAAAAGGAAAAACTTTTATCTCAACCTCCAAGACATTGAAATCAACCGAAAGAAAACCCATACTGGAAAAAGAAACCGAAAAAAAGGACAAACGTCAAAAACAAAAAGTAAACTTAACAATTTCTTAAATTGATCCTTTCTTCAAAACAAAGGACAATTACATCATACTTCTATATCCATCCCTTCCCTTTATCCCATGTTTTGTAACTCTTCTTCTTAAACATCATTTCCTCCCGTCTCACTACTCCCACCTTCTTGTAAACTAACACTACTTTTCCTAGAATGCATACTATTATTTGTAGATTTATTCCCATTCCCAGCAGCTGCAGCTGCAGTATTATTACTTCTACTAGACCCCGTCGAATCTTTCACAAGTAATCTACCAAAGAAACTTGCAAGCACTTCTTTTTCTGCTGGTGCACCTGGGCCTGTGACTGTTGAATTAGATCTAGAAAGGTTTGATGATGAAAGTTTGGATGAAGTATGGTTAGTTAGTGATGGACGTGGTGAGCGCGGGGATTGGGCTTGTGCTTGTTGTTGTTGCAGATGTAGTAATTCTACTGGTGAAAGTGATGAAGCTGTAGATCGAACTCCAGTAGTATCCTATGGAAGGAAGATAGTTTGATTTAAGTTTTTTTGGTGGTCCTACTTTTTGTAATATGAAACAGGAGTTCTTTTCTTACCCTCATAGAAAGCTTATTGAGTCGAGCGTTCATCTCTTCTTCTGCGCTCACAACACTAAGTGAAGAGGAACCAGGTACCAATCCATTCTTATCAGAAAGTAATGTACCATTAGCAAATTTAGCACTCTGTTGTGCCGAGTGACCTTTAGTACTCATTTGGAAATGTGTACGTGGATCAAGATCACGTTCTTTCTTGATTTGTTCATACTTGGCCTTCAGGAAATGTTGTTCTGGCGAAACTGTTACTCGATCATGCGATGAGAAAGACTGAGCCATCAGAATATATATTATCAGTGATGATGTCCTAATCAGAAGATAATGTCAAGTTGAATCCAAATCGAATTCTTACAGGCATATCATCATCCGGTTCTCCAATCATATCTTCCCACAATTTACAAGCACTAACAATCTTACGACCTTCGTTATCCCAACTTGCATCTTCAGTTTCGTTAGGCTGATTTGCTGCACCACTTAAATCAGGGTTGGCGAGCGTATGACGATGCTTTTCGATATCTAATAACCATCCATTACCTACGACTGCAGGATTGAAGCCATCCCTCAAGATCTTGATCTTTCCCCAACTATCCCAGCCCATCGGTATCAATACCTCATCCCGATCGATCACATTGGCTTTGTAAGGAAATGGAAATAATCGAGAACTACTTGCAGCACCTCCTGTCGTCACCGTGGCTGCTGTTAGGCTTGTGGATTCTAGTTGACCGAACAGTCGATGAAGTACATATGATCTCAGTCGACCGATCGTTTCTGGTTTCCTCTCACTCGTGAAGAAGAGTGCACCACCAAATCGTAGACAAATAGAACGTAAAACTTGTTGAATAAAATCAAATTGTTCTTCCTTGAAGTCTTTCTCTTTTTCTAATTGGTCAATCTGATCTGCCTTTGTACATACAACCACCACACCAACCCCTGGGTTTTCAGTCAATGTACCTGGCGGTAATGGAATCTCGAGATGTATTGAAGCGTTGTTTCCAGTGATAGTTTCTGGAAAATCGTTAGGAGATGGTGATTGAGGAGGACCAACTGGTTCGACATATGATCGATAATGTGTTTCTAGTGCTTCCTTAGCCTCTTCAACTACAAACTCGCCTCGATCACCAGTACCATGAGCCTTATCAGGTGGTTTAGTACTTTGTTTGATTGAATCGATCACCGATTGAATGAGGGCCATCCACCTGACTAATGAAGCCAGTAACGAATGAGGATGTGTGAAGGGGATCAAAACCATGATCAGTGACTGTAACATTCGAAGACCACCACCGAACCCGTCACCAATTCCCCCAAGAACAATCATACAGCGATCAAAGCAAAAAAAGAGAAGCATGGTCAATAAGCGGGATCTCAAGTATGAACAGGGAAGGTTCCGATGTAAGGAATATAGTCAAGAAATAGACATTTTGCTATTTGAAAAAATACCTCTTTGAGTGATTCAGGGTTCAAGATAAGTGGAAGTAAGCTTGAGTAAGGTGGTGAGCAAGAAGGGATTTGATGAATTGATAACCTAGCCAGTGCCTCTAGATGTACGATGATTCAAGATTTGATTGGTTAAATTGGTCTTGTTCATTCGATAATCTTCATCGCAAAAACACACACCATCGTCATTATCATCTCCAATGTCCACTGTTGTATAACTAGTCCCAATATCAACGTCATCTGGATCTCGTGTTATTGGTTCTGGAATCGGCACAGTCGCATTACCACCAATAGCTGGAATTGTAGGTGGTGTTGTTGCCGAAAGATATGAAACCAAAGTAGATTTTCCAGTATTCCGATCGCCTGAATTGTATCATCAACAAAACGGTGTCAGTTCATAAGAAAAGAGTAATAAGGTTTCAAAAATGAGTGATTTGGGTGTTGCTTACCTAGAACAAGTAGCTTTTTATTAGGTAAGTTACCCTTTTCTCGGTTGTTTGAGACACTATCTAAGATACTACTCCAAAGGTTTCCTTCACCAGGTAATAATTGATCATAGTTTGGTTGATTTTTATCGATTTGATTTGTTGTTGTTGTTGTTTGTGATGTGTTGGTGTTGATACCATTTGGAATTGCAGTTGATATCATTTTGTTTTGAGTTTGTTTGTGATTTGAATGGTAAACTGCAATCTGATATGTGGATCTTCTAATAAGTTTGAATCTGATGTTGATGCTGATGCTAATGCTGATGCTGTTGCTGAAGATGACCACTGTAGAATCTTGAATTGATGAAAGTGAACCTGTGAAAGGCAGTCAAATTACCACCACATTAGACCTACTTAAACCCATACATTCTTATTAGCCATGATTGGTTTTCAAGAGAAACTTGGAGGCACTTTATATGCGCACTGCCACAACCAATGTGGTTGAGAAGAATTGTCAGTGGCCAGTTGAAGGTAGAATACATAGCAAACACGCTCAAAAAAGCGATCTTTCCCAGATGATGGAAAAATAGATTCACAGCTGCTGCATAGAACCTCAAAGACTAACGATCAAGCTGTTGATGTTTGTTGGGCTTTACATCAAAAAAGTCATTTCGCATATTGATCAATGGTCGTGTCTAGAAACACATTAATCCCAGAGCCCATCTACATCAGTTTCTCCTGTAGCTCTTCTGAAATGGTTTATAATATCATTTGATGATTGGGGATTACGTATGGGAAACGACCCCATTTCTAGCAAAACTGAAGACAATAAAAGTTTCTAAGCGAGCGGGACCTGCTTGCACAAGAGAGGTAAGATTGGAAGCAACAAGTAGAAAGAAAGGCAGGCACTATGTGTACCTGAACTGACCAAAGCTCGATTCCAATACTTAACCATACTTATATATATATCACTTGTATCTATCTTTTTGATTCTGAGTTTTAGCTCCCTCATACCAAAGAAGTCGTCATGGATCAACCCGCTTTCTGCACATTGAACTGATGTCCCTGATTGGGCATGTCGAGCAATCTATATTCTACAATCTGATATGTAAAAGTCTTTTTTCTATGAGACAGACAAAAGATCTATATAAGGAATTCTTAGGCTAGCTAGAATATGTGATCGCGTCAGAGTAACCCTATGAATGCCCCCACAGAAATCAGTGTCCTTCTCGACTGATCGCTAGAGAGATTGGCTCAGAACTCACGTCTTCGAGCGCGGGACAAGAAGAAATATCTCGATCAAAGGGCAGAGCCAGTGCCAAGCTCCTTGAGACTACGTTCCGCACTGCCCCTTTCAAGCGGTTTGGGCTGGCTTGCATCAGGCTTCCATCCAATGAAATAGATTACTTGGAATGTAGCCGGGATGCTTGTGCCTTTCTCTTTGTCTGTCTTTGCATATAGAGCTGAAAGATTAGAATAGTCAGGGTGATTCAGAGGGAGTGTGACGGTAGTCCAATGAAGGGGTGAGTGAACCAGTACCTTCATAGATAGAAGCAGCAGCTAAGAGTGTATCGCGTCGAAGGAATGGTCGACTATAAATTGATGAGGTATCACTAATTAGCTCCAACACTTGTTGGAAGAGTCCTTTGAAGTTCAAAGGAGAAACAAATGTTGGTATAAGATACTGACCGATTCATTATAGCATTGCTTTCTCCCATCCAGCGCAGGTCATCGATCAGTTCGAACATACTCGGATAATGAACCGTCACCTCATCGATATCAACAGTGGGAATTGAGAATCCAGCTCTGTTGATGAGAGATGACATCGAGCGACAATCTAAGAAGACAGGTCATGTTATCACTAGCTTCGCTTCACTCTTCACGATGTACAATTTCATGCAATGGTCGATCTAACCTGTCATCGGCGAGACTCGAGCTGAGATACCACCTTGTCGCTCTTGCTCAGCAAGCTGAAGAGCCGTTCTGAGATGTATGAGGTCAGATTTCAACGAGTACTACAATTTGTGCGGATACTCGAACATCGAGGGCTACATACCTCAATTCGAATAATGTGTCGCCACCAAACATTGCACCAATGAACACGCCATCAGGCTTCAAGGCATTTTTGATTTGTACAAGGGTGCCTGTGGATATATCAAAGACTATCAGATAATTGTACATTGCGAGAGGAGGATTGAGTTGGCAAGAGGAGATTTACCAGGGAGATCGTTGACCCAATGTAGGGACAAACAGGACATGATACATTCGTGAGCATTGGGAGTCAAGTTTAAAGACTCCTCGTCCATGAGAATACGCTGGAGTTTGATTGAGGGATCTCTTCAAAGAAAGTGGTCAGATTCATGTGAGTCTTCAGTAGTAGTGTCACAGAGGATAACCAGAATAGCGCCCTACTATCAATTATGCTGGGATCCCTCCAAAGCATAGGTTCTGAGACCGCGAGACCAAGGAGATACAAAGTCAGTATGTTTGTGATGTACGCCATAGATCGGTTCTGTTTTCCAGGTCTTCAAGCCTGACCAACTTACCAGAAGCGTCAGTCATGATGATGTTTTCAAGTCCTTCATATTCCTCTAAATCCCTGACTAGAACCCCAGGCCCTGATCCCAAATCGACGACGTCCCGATACTTTCTCTTGATGTCCATCAATCTATCTACCAATCCTATTGAAACTTCTTCTTTTACATAATCAGTCGCTCTACTCTTTTCAGGATCTTTTCTAAGGATGCGAGCTTTTTGTTTGAGTTTGGCTTGTCGATCGAAGACTTGAAATGGATTTGGACTGTCCCAAGAAGATGATGAAGAGAACAGGGCATTGTGTTTTATGGATTTTGAGATAGAGATTCGTGTACTGGTCCGTCGGAATGCACAAAAGCCAAGTGGTCCACTCATGAGCAGCGCCATGACGTCGATTGCAATCAGATCATTGAGAAATCACCAATTCAACTTTATTCGAACCCAACTGCTCCGACCCGCACATCCGCTATCCGGCGCCCCCGGCATCAGGTCAATTTGTCACCGTGCTGCAGAGAGAAGTCTCACATTTGTCAAAACATTTGAATTTTGAACCTCTTTGGCAAACCAGACCCAGCATCACTTCAGGTAACAGAAGGGAAAAACCATGATAAGAGTCCAATTGAATAAGCCCAAGTTACATCTTGAAGGCGTCTCAGCCAAGAGACAAAGGTTCAGTTTTCCCAATGACGGGTTTTAAATGATCAAGAACTTGAGGTAGAGGAAACGCTCTCAACAGTGCACTTCTCATGCTGTGTGTGCAAGGTTTTTGCAGAGTAACAAGAGAAGACGGTTTAATGAAAATTGGTTTGGATTTTCAATCTCGTTTGTTTTTTCCATGATGTGCATCTGTTCAAGCACAAGCAGTCCAAGCAGATAGCACTGCATTTGGTGCTCCCTGGTTGGACAGTTGATCAATTGGACTCGTGACTATGAATTCTCTGAAATATAAAAAGCCCACTTCTTAAAATCAGTAAGAGTTGGCTATATAGAAGATTGAACTTGTGTCATTTGTTGCATAGATTGGTCATTGGCAAACAAATGACGATAAACAAAATTAGAGATCTTGGTGACTCATATTCATTTATCACATATGAAATGACAAGATCAAACCACTGCGTCTTTCACGTTCTTTTTCACTATCAGATTGCGGTTAGTTAAGCTTATATTGTGGTCTACTTTGATCATCTCGGTCTTTATCTCATAAATCTGGAGCATATCATTCTTGGAAAAATTAATAGGTCAGGGAGATGTGAGAGAAAATTGAAAAATGGAGAGGAAAGGGATGCAGATAGATGGATGGTGAAGATGAGAATGGGAATCGATCAAATCAGGGGGTTCTTATATTGATCAAGTGACGAATTGTTGACGTGAGAACTTATAAAAAGTACACTGACAAAGCGGAAAGCATTCGATATGGGTAATTAAAGTCGAAAGAAGTACATACATGTGAGCGATCAAAAGTAAAGACAATGATGAATTTGAAAGCAAATATACAAACTTCAAAGGAAAAGACGACAATGAAAGGTCGCCTCGAAAAGCAAAGAATTGGGACATGCGCTACTCAAATGTGCGAATGGGAAGTGTGAAGGATGTAATAGAGCAGAACAAAGAGGAGAATGACTTTTCAAGAGAGACAAAAAGGAAAGAGGGCTTTTCCAAGACAGACAAAAGCAAAGAGGACTTTTCAAAAGTAAAGAACGGGAAAAGCACGGGAATTGACGCCAATAGCGGGAACGGTACTCATGCGGGCTCGTTGCACGTTTTTATATATTAGATGCTCAACAGTGAGGTCTGTGGAACTCATCCCGTGTCACATTGGAAAGAGTGTGCTGAATGCATCATATGCATATCTGCTGTTTGTGAGGTTCAAACCCCTGTCGAGTCTCGAGAGGATGAAACCCGCCTACAGAATATGCGCAGTAGGTATTCCTATGAAAACCGTGTCAGCCTCTCACAGTTTCTCGTCTGTGCTTCTGGAATATTTCTATCTCAGCGCGCTGGTGGTTGATGAGAAAATCGGAAGGGGGACAAGATGGCAAAGCAGTTGAGATTTATCCGCATCGCGATTCAAGGATCTTGGCACATCTCTTGCTTCAAATATACTCGGGAGTAAATTTGTACCTAAATTTTGATCTCAGAACTGGTTTTACAATCCATTGGGGCCTTCTAACACCGAACTACCTTTCCCGGAATTTCACATTGAACATGAAAGAAAAGGAGCTTTGCTATAGAGCCTCACCGGCTTTTTCAGCTAGGAGAAAAGACTGCAGATGTCAAAGCTGAAAGCGATGATCACGCTCAAGGCTCAAGCACTGTGAACGGTTGTGAAATGTATGGGCTCCATCTGCGTATCTTTCTCCCACTTCTCACACTTACATGTCAACTGTCAATATTGACCTGGAAGTGCGCGTTTGTGGCTAGGGATTGGTGTGCTGTGTTCAATACTGTGGTTGAAATTGGCTCTTGTCGGCGAATCAAAGTCACTATGTAGCAGCCTCAGTTGACAAGGGTCATCAGATCCTTGGGGCGGGATGGATGGCCACATTGTCTGAGAGCGTGAGCGAACATTCTATGTAGATCCGAAATTGATTGAGATTGGACGAGGTCAAGTCTTGCTCCCACAACAACACAACTGTTCCGAAGTTCATCACAGCAATCAAGACGGGTGCCCCGAGATGATAAATACAACAACATACGATGAGATACAGTTAGGCCGGTGAGCCAGTCCGCAACTGCAGCTGAGATCAACTTTGTCGACTTTCAAGATGTCAAAGTCCACGCACAATTTTCGCCCGCGTGAATATCCGGTCATACACATAAGGATGCGCGAATGCCTAGTTTATAGACGCCTTACTCCCACCATTTTCAAAACATTATCCTTCTCTGATTATACCTTATTACTTATAACTTCCGATTGAAGCAGCCTTTTTCGTGGCCATGGCCCCTCACAAGACCCCCAAGAGTCGAATTTATGCAATTCTTTTCTTTCTGCACCACATTCATCACCTTCTTGCTAGCTGCAAGCACTCCAATGGTCACAAGGACTTGTTTATTGTAGAGATGCATAGTGATGACGAATCGGTAAGCTGCGAGTCTCTTTTGAGTCTAGCAAGAAAGGCTTCAGCTTTGGCAATGGACTTGACGTTTAGAGGCGAAGCTGACCTCGAACGATTTCTTAGTCCTTTAGTAAAGTATCAGACTATCTGACATCAGAGGGGATAAATCACGAGGTGGTCAACGATATGTCAAAAGTCGCACCAGAGATAATGAAAGCTGCGACGCTCAAGCTTGACAATCCGCAACACTTGGAGAAAGTCAAACTTTCTCAGTCTGTCAAGGTGCTTCCTCATAATCGCATTTTGACTTGGATCAACTATGATATCACTTACCCTGTCTTCACATATGCGAACAGCGGGTCACCTCGGTCCAGCGCATACATATCTCCAAGCCACTGAAGCGCCAATTCCTCAACCAGTTTTCAGAGCGTCTTCCGCCCGACAACTTTGGTCCACATATCCAAACGCGTGTCGCAGATCTACATAGATTAGGTGTATATGGACAGGGCGTGAAAATTGCAGGTCTGCTGCATTTCTACTTGAAGAGGGAAATTATGAGTCATTGACACCTCACTCACCTACCAGTACTCGACGATGGTATTGATTGCGGCCATCCAGCCTTCGGGGGCGGTTTCGGACCAGGTTTCAAGGTTAGCTTCGGCTATGATTTTGTTGGAGACGCCTTCAACTGGAGCACTCCGGCTATCCCAAGTACGAACCCGTGTACCCAATGTGCAGTGAGTAAACTTACGTACGATGAACGCGAATGATGAGACTCGTCTGGTTCTTCAGACAATGAGACTGACTTTGTGTTGTATGCGTCACTTAATAGATGCATGGCACTCACACAAGCGGTATAATCAGCGCATCAGATCAGGGTTATGGATTTGATGGTGTCGCGCCCAATGCCTCCTTGGGAATGTACAGTAAGCAGTCAACTACGCGTGGAGGAAAACCTTGTCCTCATACAGCTAACAACATTCACAATACTGCGATCGTCTTTCCCTCAGGAGGTCTGTGGTACAATTTTCTGTCTAAATTAATGGGCTTTAGCATAGTCCCGCTGATTTTGCGCGATCATCTCCTTGCTCTTCATATAAGTCCTCGGATGCGATGCTGAGGGTGGAACACGCAACGACATTGTGGTGGCTGCTTTCTTGCAAGCATACAAGGATGGGGGTCAGCGATTGCTTTCACTCTGTGACTAGTTTTAAATTACGCGTCATACTCATGATCTCTCACTATCAACAGCTGATATCATATCAGCTTCTATCGGTGGACCAGGAGGCTGGTCAAAGGGCGATGTGCTCTCCGATACTATCAACAGTTTGGCTCAGAAAGGGGTCGTACTTGTCCTTGCTGGCGGGAACGAAGGCACTGTGCGATCCTTCGATTGCTGATGACTTGATATCTGTCGAATGGAACTAACAAGCCAATTTTCGTCTGTTACATCAAATGCTTCACTACCCACCTCCCAACCCAAATTTCTCACACTGGTTCCACGATGGTAGGAAGGATTATTCTTTGCTGAACGGCCCGCTGCGGCCACAAGTTCCATTTCAGTAGGCTCTGTACAGGCATCGACCACTATTGTGACAAATCTCTTGACCTCAACAGGAGAGAAGCTCCTCTATCATACAGCAGGCCGCTTCAACGGTAGCGCGCTTCAAGTTTACGCGACTTCAACAAGTCTGGATGATGAACGTGATGCATGTAGCCCCCTAGGAGCCGATACACCAGATCTGAGCAGACACGTTGTTTTGATCAAGAGAGGGTCAGTATTTGATCCATCTTTCTTGTATCTTCACCAGCATCGGCCACTCATCAGTGTATCTTAGGATATCACTATAGGACGTGCACTTTTCGTCTCAAAGTGGATCATGTTTTGGCCAAGGGTGCTCGTCGAGTTCTATTCTACATGGTGCGCACCTCAATCAACACAAATCAGACCAGATACGTCAGCAAGATTTTTCCTGAAAAGTGACCTGCTATACCTGTATTTAGGATAGGACCAATATGGTCACCCTCGAAACCTATATGCAAGGAGTTTCTGTGGCGAGTATCACGAACGAGGACGCAAGTTATCTCGTTGCGCAATCACGCCACAAGAACTTCACTATTAGCTTTCCCCAACTACCTCATTTCTTTGGTATGTCCCTTTGCTTACTTCATGCATGCCGAAAGGCTTCTTGAGCTCAAACGCTTTTTTACATCGGGTTCGCTTAATTCGCTCTTTTTATCTCACAGTATCAGCATCGGATGCAGGCAAGATCAGCTCCTTCTCACAATAGTATGCCTCTTGACTCACCTCACTTTGATGGCGTAGCATTTGATCCAATACCATTTGCTGATCGAATTCTGCGTTTGAACATTCATCAGTGGTCCCAGTTATGATTTCAAAAACCTACAACCTGACTTGCTTGGCGTGGGAGGAAACGTCGTATGTAAGCATTCATGATACAAAGTTCTGAATCGTCAGATCCCTTTCGGCGAATTGAGCGTTTGAATCTAGCGACCGTACCTAGAAGTTCAGGTAGCTATGTATGTTTTCCTGCAGTTATGTGAGGTTCTCTTTGAGAATGTCTGATTTTTGTTCGCATTCCCACTTAGGCATCAATGAGCGGATCGTCAATGGCTACTCCTCAAGTCTGCATTTCTTCGATCAGAGGTGTTTCTTCTGTCCTGTTTTCACACAACTTCAAGCTGACGGGGGCCCATAACACATACGTAGGTTGCAGGTATAATCGCACTTATCTTCAGTGCGCGAGGTGAGCGTTGGAACTCGTCCAAGACGTCGAATCTACTAGCAACTACAAGCCAGTTGATCATGGTAGGTTCTGGAAAGAAGGAGATAGTATGTGAGTGGAATCTATGCGTATCGTTAACCTGAGGCAGCATGTCTGACTCTTCAAGCTCTCATCTTGACGCCAACCTTGAAGCTGCAATACACCAAGGAGCAGGGCTTGTTGATGCATACTGTGCAGCACTCTCTAAAACATTTGTATCAAAATCATCGATTCCACTTGACGATTTGAAAAACTTGCAGTCAAAACAGTCGGTCACTATTACAAACTTTGGCACCAAAACCTATACTTTCAAGATCAAACATCGACCAGCGCAAACACTTCCAACTTTTACGTCTGGCTCTTACCATGTAGCTACCGGTGTCACCCCAATCACGGGACACACACCCGCAAGTGTCAAGATGAACATGAATTCTTTTAAACTATCTCCTGGTTCCAGTAGAACGGTGCAGCTGACCTTCAAGCCCCCCAAGGAGTTAAACAAAGCACTTCTTCCAGTTTATTCTGGGTATATATCCTTCGTGGGTCCGCTTGAGTTTTCATCTTGATTATACTAGGACTGACGAGAATCCCTAATCAGATCTCGGAAGCTGAGTGCGAGTCTCACAATGTCCCGTATTATGGTGTTTACGGAGTTATGAAAGAACAAAGGAGTAAGATACCCCTTGAGTGATCTTTCACACAATTAGCGCAGTGCTTACCAATTTGATCAATTTCTGGTCGATCATAGTTATTGACCGCTCCTCAGACACCCAGAATTTCACTGGATTCACACTTCCGCGCATAACGGATAATAATTCCAAACCACTTTCAAATGGGTCAGTGATTTTCCAAGGAGTAGATAGTATGATGCTTCGATATCGCTTGGCCTGTAAGCCGTATTATCGTTCTAATGTGATCCAAAAGTGTATCACTGATTTTTTGTCCTGTCGTGGGTCTACCGCTGAAGTCGGGTCACCTTACTTACGAACAGATCTTGTATCTGCAAATGCCAAACTTGATGAAAGCGCTCATAAATCCAAAACAGAACCTGTCAAGTCAAAAAACTCGGCGTTGGTGCAGTCTACCTTTCGAGGTATCCCACTGATTGGAATGCTTCCGGATAGCAACTCAACTTATAACTCTAGAACTGCGTCAGTTTTGGCTCCCAAATATAATCTTTCAATTGCTCAAATGTTGAAAAGGTTTTTCTATTTTGGCAGACAAGCAGATACAGAGATTCTTTCCTGGGACGGGTCATTAAATCCGATCCAAAATCTTTCGAGTACAATTGCGACCCCTAAAGGGGATTATAAGATTTTGTTCCGGTGAGTGAATCTATGCCATCATAGAAGATGTAGATGGATAAACTGATCCCCTCTTAGGGCCCTGAAGGTTAACGGTGACCCAAACCAAGATGGAGATTGGGAAGCTTGGCTTTCTTCTACCATCCATATCAATGGTGCTAACTGATAATTGGATGGGCATAAGTCATTATTGCACCTATATTCATTGTTGCTATTCACGCTTTGATTTCTTGACGTATTCCAAGACCCGCAGATATCGATCTTGAGCCACCATGCCATCAAGAAGGCCATTTGTCGCGATAAATCCCAGATTAATTTTTTTGTTGAAACGTTTTCTGTCAGTTACCAATTGACCATAATGTAATGATGGAGC
>KZ123803.1:11099-21121 GCA_002157025.1 Melampsora abietis-canadensis | reverse complement strand
CTTTTTGAATGATTTGTAAATACTGTAAAAAATTACAGGTGGTATTACATATGATTCCCTCATTCAGATCAGCCATTAGCTGAGCAGCTCAGTATGTACATGATAGCTCCTCACTTGCCCATCCTGGTGCAAATATGTAGTGTGGTTGCTATGGCTCCAGTGTGCAGTGATCAATCCTTGATGACCAATTATACCTCCAATCATTTTCCCCTGCTCAATTGAAGGGAAGTTGATTAATGTTTGCAGTGGAGGCGCATAACTTTCTTCTTTGGACCTTACCAGATTCCTTGGTGTGGAAGAAGATAGAGCGGTTTGAAGGATAAGGATGCTCTCTGCAAAAGCCTCAACCATGACCTTATGAAACTTGCAAATTGGTATAAGTCCCTTGCTTGACTACTTGCAAAGGTTGAGCATGTGATGTTGTTAAGTTCAATGCAATGGCGGCCTCTTTGATTGCAACTGTAAATACAAAGTTGAAACTGTAACAGGTGTATTTATTTACAGAGTTCCAGATTTTTGTCTGGAATCTCTCAACTTTTCCTACTTTGACAGCACCTATTGTCTTGCACTTTCTGTGCAATAAAACACTCCACAATTGAAACACAATGGGGTCTTTTTTTCTATCTCAAGGTTGCGGAGCGGTAGGGCAAATATTGTGGAAAATGTGCAATACTGCTCTAAATAACCTTAAATAACCGTCAAAAACCAACTGTGGTTCTCCCAAGAACCGAGTTTTTTGAGGCTGGGTTGCGGAGCGCTGGCACTGCAATTGTGGGATACAAACAAGAAATTTGGTTTTTCCCGGATTCCCAGTTTGTACTTGTTGGCTGTAGTTTGGAAACTGGGAATCTGGGTGACTTTCCAGAATCCAAACTACAGCCAAAAATTCCAAACTGGGAGTCCGGGAAAAAATCCAAATTTCATGTTTGTATCCCATAAATATATAGCGGTGCCATTGCAGTGCCCACACTGCCAGGATTAAACACTTTTCCAAATGGAACAATGTTCATTTTTGCAATGTTGATTGGCATTTACATGGTCAAGATTAATTATTCCAAAAAAGTGAAAATTATTCCAATTGGGAGAGTGCCTACTGGCAGCGCCAAAACCACGACGCAACCGCACCGCAATGGCAAATCGGTGCGCAGCGCTTGCGGTATTGGAACTTGAATGTGTGTGTCAAGTTACTATTAGGCCCTGATGTAAATAAAGGATTGAAGGAATGACAACCGGCAGACGATGAATTGAAATGAAAAAGGTCAATCACATGACCGTAGCTTAACAAACAATTCATTTTGCTTATTGGTATCTCCTTCAACGTATTTCCAAGATTATCAAGCTCAGCATTTACCAACTTCAAACTACAAATCTAATCACTGATTCGAAAATCAAATCTCCAATCCTGGTTCGTGTTCATCTTTGCCCTCGCTTTAAGTTTCAATTCTTGCAAAGTTTACTCTTTCGTCTGTTTCAAGGACTGAGTCAAGTTTACAAGAAGTTAATAATAAAAGCTCAACTCATCCATTTGATCCATCAAACTCACTCTGCCTTTCATCTGGATTCTGCATCAAATTATACGTGAGCCCCTTTCGAAACCGGTGCCTTTGTTCTCAATCAATCTCATACACAAAAAATGCCTTTATGACGCGTGTCGATCACCCATTGTATTTCGTCTGATGTCATCATTGACTTGGACAGTCATCTTTCTGATCGAGCATTGTATTACCTATGTAGTGCTTTGAACTATCCATTAACTCGAACTAATCATCTTTGATTTCATACAAAACCGGATTGCTCTTACTTCAACTTAACCACAACTCCTATCAATCCCACCTCATTAACTCTCGGCAATCACAATTCTTACCAACAATCAATCAACTGGATTATTCACTCGAGCAGGATGTCCAAGCGGACGACTCGATCAGATCTAGTCAATCTACCCTCTGGGGTCATAAAAACCATCTTTCAACTTGAACCAGAATTGGTACCATTGTTCCTTGTCGGCTTGGGGTCCAAAAGCCTTCACATCACCTCTCGAGCATTAGCCTATGAGAACTTGACTATCGATGATGATTTACTTTTACTCGATCCGATTGCATCACCTGCGACCTCCACAACACTCTCATCAAAGCTTATGACCATCCTATATGGTCCTTCCGAATATGCAGAATGTGTCAAGACCCTGATCATGATCCCCTCAGCTCCGTCTTGTAATCAACAATCTCATCAGGAAGGCCGGAAATCTCAAGGAATGTTTGAAATGGATGACGTGCTCACAGAAGAGTCCACAGAACCTTTTGGACCAGATGATGATCATTCTACTTCTTCATCCGACTCTTTTCCACGGACTAGAACCACTTCATCACATTCTCCTACACGTAACTTTAAGCAACCATCGTCTCATAATGACTCTTATGAGATCTACGATCCCTCAGCAGAAACTGTTCGAAACCTTGTCAACTTACTGTCCCGACTCGCCAACCTAAGGCATTTTGAATGGGCCTCTGACCGCTTACCGATGAGAGATCTATGCGTGGTCCTTGGTACACATTGTCCGAATTTGGAACGCTTTACCCTTAACCTTGCCAATCCTAAAGAATCGGGTCGATCTCTTCATCCTATGGTAACGCTCGATAGCTCAATCCTAGGCCCCATCCCCACCGTGGCTACTCATGATCATGGCTCACAACTTAACCTCTGGACACGAAGACGGTCACAGACAGCCTCTACGCTAGATGAGATGGATTCTGATTCAGGGAATGGGATGATTCAGACTAAGCCGATCCGATGGGATGCGGATTCGGTCGACAGTTTACCATCAAATCTCACACACCTACATATATCTTCCCTTTCTAGTATCGGATCTAAAAACCTATCAAGGGCTTTTGAGGGAATGCCATGGATCTCGTTGACCGAGTTAAAGCTGAACAATACACTCTTTGTTGATGATGAGCTCATGGCATCTGTTGCAAAGGGTTCGAAACGCATCAAGATCATCAAGATTGAAAGCATGAGTGGGACTAAACTGACTGAACGGGGTATAGAAGTGCTGTTCAATAGTCTGGATGACCTAGAAGAAATCGAAATCCTTGATGTCGAAGGTAGTTTCTCCCTTACTTGTGCCTCTGATTTCTTGATTCGAATGGCTCGGTTAGATCTAGCTGTTGACCTT
This sequence comes from Melampsora abietis-canadensis, assembly GCA_002157025.1. Classification (NCBI taxonomy): domain Eukaryota; kingdom Fungi; phylum Basidiomycota; class Pucciniomycetes; order Pucciniales; family Melampsoraceae; genus Melampsora; species Melampsora abietis-canadensis. The sequence continues at coordinate 17,949 of KZ123803.1, read as the reverse complement.
TCTGATCTCTCCTCCAGGACGGTTTTCAAAGAACGGATGGCTAAAATTAGATGATTTACCATTAAGTCTGAAATCAATCAAGTTTGGATATCATGAGATTGGTTCATATCATAGTTGGACACTAGAGCATCTAAACAATCTCACCAGTTTACTTTCTCTTTACCCTAATAAACTCGAACGACTCTCTATCCAACGTTTCGTTCCTTATCCAGCTCTGATTCCCGGTCGACATGCTATGTATCCAGAGTTGAGTGTAGGAAGTCGGACAAGTCCTAAGAAGATGACTAAAGAACAAATCATGGCTATAGTAGACGAAGGAAAAAGTTTGAAGGAGTTGGATATCGATTGGTGGTTGATTAGCGTTGAAGGATTAGAAGTCATCGTCAAAGGTTTACCAGACTTGGTCAAGCTGAGGGTATTGGTCGATGCACCTTTCCAACGAATCGTGAGTTTAATTTTCCTCCTAAATTATGAAAGGTCAAAGATCCGGTCTGACAGTCTTTCTTCTCAAGATCGGATCTGCTGCCTTCGTGCACAGTAAGCTGCGAGTCTTGACGGTCTCAATTCCTCCAGACCATACACCTTGTCAGTTTGATATCGCCTGGCTATCTACAGAAACACGCTTTCAAGAAGACTCGCATGCTGATGAATACTTTCAATTCTTAACTTCCAGCTGTTAATCAATTAGTTTTGCCAACAAATGGATCACCAGTTTCTAACTTCAAATCTAGTCCAACGTCCCCATCTGTCTGTACAGAGACAAGCTCCCTAGCAGGTTCGACAGTTGGCTCATCTCTACCCATACCGACTATTCAATCGCCTGTACCTGTTAGAGAAATCAAGAAATTTATCAAACGTGCAGGACATTTGAAAGAGATCATTTGGACTGGAAGAGGAGGATTAGGAAGTTGGAAATTCACTAGGACGTGTGGTAGTGCAGTAAATGTGAAAGTAGAGTTTGTACCGATCACAGAATCTTTACCTCCTGAAGCATTCACATACGAAGCTAAACCGACCCATCAAAGCACAAGAGGATCCAGTATATCAAGTACTTCACCCATCTCAGCTAGAAGGAATAGTTCAGCTAGTACTACATTTGGATCCTATGGATCATCTAAGAATGGAATCAAACGTCGCACGTACAGTATTACTCATCCGAATGAAAGCAATAGTAGAAGAAGCTCAGAAGCTAGTTTACAAAGTCTGTCAACTTCTTGGGGTAGTAGTACATTAAATATCCATAAAGTTGGCAAGAATTCGATTGGATTCCTTGAAGGTATTCCTGGTACACCGGCTCTTTGCGAACTCGAAGGTAATGGGAATTTGAATGGGATCGAAGTGGGTATTGTGAATGAGTTGAGAGAATTAAAGAAAGATGTTCAAGCACTTTCGGTTGATGAACTTCATCAACTTGATCTTGCTTTTCCTTAAACTTGAATTTGTAAGAGTTATGTACTGTATCACTTTGTTTCATCCTTCATCTTCATTTCTGATTATATCTCGAAAGGTATAATTTGTAGTTTTATGTTCAGTTTTGTGAATTTTTATCCTTTTGTTTTGTTTAGTTTGAAGTTGTAAGATGTGAGATGAACCTCTTCCCCACCATGTGAAAAGAGGGGATCATGGGAATCATGATTGTTCAGATGATATCAATCTTCTTGTCAAGATTTTAGTTGTTGTATGAAGTGAAGAAGAAAAAGTTATGAAACTGTGTGTTTCTTATTTGTAGTATTTGTAATAAATTCCAATGGTGGTATTCAAAATTATCTTCAGGGCCCATTTGGTTGCCCATGAATTTTGTAATGTACCTTAAAAGTGTAAGGCATTATTGGACCAAATACCACTGTAGAAACCAAAAACCAAAATTAATTGTCTTACACAAAATAATCAGTGGTTTCGAGTATGAATTGTTTAGAAACTCAGAACCACCAACCCCGGTTGTACAGTTTACCATGGCATACATACAACCATCCTTGCAAACCAGCAATCTTTGTGAGGTCATTCAAAACCCAGTGCTATTGAGATCATGATCAATTGTGTTGTACCTCTTGTAATTTATTTACTCAGTTAACTCTTGATTACATTGTCCCACACAATTCTCTTTCTATCATTCAATCTTTCTGTAATGTTGGCATATCTCATGTGATTTCATATCACAGAAGTCATCTCAATATTTCTGCAATGGCGCTATCTGTAACGGATACACTATGTAACCTATATTAAGTTATCAATGAGACATAGGAATCACGGAATGTTTGAAAGAAGTGACAAGTTGGATCAAAAAAGGAAGTGATGAGGTGGATCAAAGATGAGTGGGTCCAATCAACATCATTGAAGTCAATTGGAGATCCAAGAGGTCAAAGACATAACAAGGTTGATCAAAGACGTAATGAAGTTGATAAGTTTTGATGTGTATAAGGATTGATGAGTTGAAGTAGATCAAAGTTGAAGCAGTGTTGATCAAGGAAATGAACTTTGAGATGCATGGATATGTGATGGTGAATCATGATGAGGCAAAGAGGTTGAAATTTTGACAAGTGCCCTCTTCATGTACAGATCTAATGTGGAGCTGGAAATAATCTACAAAAAGTAGATTACAAAATTATCTCAGGATTTGGACATTATCAACAAAATACTGTCTTACAATAATGTCCAAATTTGGGCAACTAAACAACAAAATTTGTTTGCAATTATTTTAACGTGATTGTGGAAATAATTGCCAAGAATAATCACAACCAAACACACCCCCAATTTTAAAACTTTGATCTTTTCATGCTATGAAATTACTTTTAGATGCTTTTGAAGAAAATTCTTTTCCAAACAAAAAGCAATTGGGTGATTTTTGAGTGATGAGTGAGGAATTTGATAGAGTTCTGAAAGTTTTGGTGATTGATTCTGAATAAATCAATGATAGTCATTGTTTTGAAACTTTAAAAGAAAGTTAGTCCTCATGTAACAAGATTTGAAAAGCTGAGATCAATGATTGGGCTCATAAAAATTGATTTACACATCCACACATCCCAACCTCACCTTGTAGATGTGTGAGTGATTGTGTGTATTATATGCTCCCACTTGACACCACCTTGATATCTTCTTGGTCTGGCCAACAGGCAAGGCACAATGCATAAGAAGTTGCAAGCCTCATGCTGATATTGTGTCTTGCTCATACTGATATTGTGTCTTGCTCATACTGATATTGTGTCTTGCTCATACTGATATTGGGTCTTGCTCATACTGATATTGTGTCTTACAACACAAAAAAGGGCTCTTAATCATTGCATGGTGGTTTTGGTACAATGCATTGTTACTGATATTTTGTGCAACAAAGCTTTCTGATCAGATTAGCTCAATGTTATCAATCTACTTGGACTTTGTCCCCATCTTGATTCTTGAGATGTAATCATAGGCATTCCTAGTCTTAGGTTTCACAGCTGGAACAGCAAGTGAATAAGACAAAGGAAAGGCGAGTTTGTTATTTCACTAAAGCATCACATAGAGAACACAACAGAGAGAACTATTGCCTACCTGGAACAGCAAGTGAATAAGACAAAGGAAAAGTGAGGAAAAAGAGAATCTTTCCTTAGCTGTTCCAGTAGGTTTTTATAGGAAATAACAAGACTACTGATGACGTACAAGAAACAATGCTAAGCACACATGATGTGAAATGAATATGAAATATATGGAATATGAAATGAAACAAATATGAAATAAGACAAATCAGGACAGTAGACTTTAGTCACGCAGGACTTGAGAGCTCAAAAGAATTAGTCGCGCAGGACTTGACGTAAGACAGTCCCAACACATAGCAAATTGGGTAGAAAACAATATGATCAGTTACTTTGGGGTGGAATTAGTGATTTTTGTCTTGTTACAGCCCAACACAACAAGATACATTGAGGGATTTATGACATGTTTTAGGCAATCCAATACCATACACACAGCAGGTATCTGACCTTCAATGCAACAAGCAATGTGCAGTACTTTGTTGTGTTTTATTGCACTTGCACATTGATCTGGCTCCAATTCTCAGTAATAACTCTTGATCTGAACCACAGGGTTCAAGAGAGAAAGGAAAAGTAGGTACAGAATTATCAAGGTGTAAGTCAACAACTTGATGAAAGAAGAAGTCAAGTTTCACAGGTGTATCAGTGTGCTACATAGCCAAATCAAAAATTGAGATTTCTTGAGAGAATTGGCGCACAGTAAGATTTGTTTACAGTGCAGCTGTGAATCAGTGAGTGAAAGTCTTATATATGATAGACCATTGACTACATGTCTTATAGTCTATACCCAATGTAATACCCACTCCAAGTAAAATGTTCAAACATCAAAATATTCTTCAAATAAAAACTCACACACTATGTCTGGACAGGACCCTGGAATGTGCCTATGGATGTATCTGACAAAACTCAATTTTTGGTTTTTGAGCTCTACTATACACACCACTACCTGCCTTGTGGTCCCAGACACCTAGAAAGATGCGTATGGGACAGGGCTATCAAATGATCCTGGTTGTAGACCTGTAGCATTGCTCAGCTTGACAGAATTCACCAAGGCACAACAACAAATTTGGCCTCCAAGGCCCAATTGGGACCTTCCAAATATGGGCCTTTTTTGGCTGTTACATTGAGATATCTCAGGAAGTATTGGTGCTATGGGGTTAAACATTAGTGTAGCTGAAAGGCCTGCTCCTGGCGCATCATTTAAGCTCCTGTAGGTGTCAGTGAAGTGAAGTTTAGTGCCCAAAAACATCACCAACAAAAGGTCCCAATGCATCCCAGGGTCCTGTCTGGATAGTGTTTCCTTGTTGGAAAGTGAATGCAATCCAGATACAGTGAGATATAGACTTTGACTCCTAATTAGGTGCTTGACAAAGTTGACTAATGGTGTGAGGATATTGATGGCTGTCAGAACTCCCATTCATATTTTGTGTGATGCACTGTGACACATAATCCAAAGTTGGTTTTTGGAAGGGGCTTGGGCATAATTTGGAATCATAATGCTACAAAAGTGTTGGCCCACAATTATGCACATGTTGAGCTTGCTTACATCAAGAGCCAACTGTATATACACTCATTCTATTTCATAGAGGTTTTTGGAAGAGACTGAACAGCTAAATGAACTAGCACTGAAAATGGATGGAAAAATTAGATTCTATTGATTACTTCCTGGCATGTGTTGAAAACCTTCTATAACTCTCAATTTGAGCACTATGACAACAGATTAGATTGCATGATACAATAACAAGCAGTGACAACAAACACCTCATACCAAACAAATGTAGCCTTTGCCATACTTCCCCTCTACAACACTGAAAAAGACAAAGAACAAAGTGAGTTTGTTCACACACTGTAGAACTTGCATCAAATACTGTCCCCATTTTCTAATTGATGTGGAGAAATATGAAACACAAACTGGAAAAAGATTATCCATAGAGTCAGATTGCAATTGCTGGAATCACTTGAAAAATCAAAATTTAGCTGTAACTGTCAAAACTGGTATAAATCACACTTGAAAATTCCTTCAACTCATCAGTGTTGCTTAGAAGCTATACAAAAAAGAGCATAGGGTCAGTGGAATCACAAAAATTTGAGGGTATTAGATGCAAGGGAAGGAGAATATGACCGTGATCTTACCTCAGTATATTCATTGGGTAACATATTGAGGATATGATGACTTTCTCTAGTGATGATAGGTAAGAGTGTAACAAATCTAGACGTTTTGAATTTTTTCTGTGTTTCACTTAGATCATCATTGTTCAACTCCACAAATCTCGGATGGACAAATTCTACATTAGACTTTTGTGCAACATTTTGTAAACACCTTCGTGTGACTCGGTCCATTAATGAAACTAAGACGAGTTGAAAATCATCACAATCGATAAAATCTTGAGTCTCGTTCAGTAGTTCTCGTAATCGTGCGTTTACGACACAGTCGATTGGTGACATTCCTCCAGACCTCAATGTCTCTAGTTCATCAAGAGTAGTAGAAGGTAGCAAGACGGGCGAGAAACTACAAGATAAGGTTGGCATTCAAAAATCTTGAAGTTAGTTCATGAACAAGGAGAGGATCCTTGGGAAAGGGCCGCGAAAAATTGCCGGGACTGGACAATGAAAGGAAGATGAAGAGGAAGTGTTTCACATACCTGAAAGGTTCTCCATCCTCCTTCTCCTCCACTTTTGACCTTATATCTCTGAAGATCTGTGAAAGATCAGCCAAACTGATGTCATCCTTCAGACTTTTTCGAGACAAAACGTCTTCTACTGCGACCCTGATTCGGTTTGATAGGAGTCTCCACCCGTGATGCAGGTACCACCATGAAAATGTCAGATAGCGTCGCTCAGTGCTAGCGTCCATGAGATCGTGCTTTCGGATCACATACAACCGATCATGCTCGTCTGGTCCATGGGCGTGAGCATCGGGATCATCGGCACTGATGACGCTGCTCAGGTATGCATCTCGGCCCAACAAACCCAGTTGAATGTGAGTCTGCAACGTTAGAAGCGATATCCCGTAAAGGCAAGTGAATAGTCGAGTGAAGGAGAGCACCATGACTTCTTTCCAAATCTCGGATCGTTTTCGGAGCGCCGTACCGTCTGGTCTGAGGAGTACATCGATGACAGCTTCACTTTCGGGTTTACGAATCATCGAGGGAGGGAGGCCGTTCATTCGATTTGGGCTCAAAGCTGAACGTTCGGATTCTCCAGTACTTGAACTAGAGCCGTTGATAGCTGAGGGGAGATCTGGTTGAGGAAGAGAAGTATCCTCTTCAGGGATTACTTCAATGTTGGGAAGTGGAACGGGGTCTTTGTGTTTTTCGCTTGTGCTTTCGGACTCTGCCGTGACATCA
>KZ123800.1:0-18172 GCA_002157025.1 Melampsora abietis-canadensis | reverse complement strand
GGATTTCCTTAGACGATGGTCACACCAAACCCAATGATCACTGTCCTGATGATTGCTGAGAAAGCCAGCGATTTGATCTTATCTGACTATCAGAGACGAGATTCAAAACTTTGATTCAGTGATTAACTTGATCTAGATACCCAAAGACCATTCCACCCTTCCTGAATCAAGTGACTGAAATGAGCGGTAAAGTCATTGCAAAACTGTAGCTTGTGTTGAAGTTTTGAAAGTCGTTCCTATCTGTGAATAGTGAACTTTCTCTTTCTGTGTATAGAAAATCAAGGCTCCCGATATTTACTGCCTGCAGCACTTGCAATATATCATATCTGTACCCATCATTTTCCCATCTGTACATTTTTGAGTCTTTATCCTGTGCAAAGTATTTCAAAAGAATTCTTCCGCCCAGCTGTATTTTGAGTGTCTGGGCGGAAGATTTCTTCCGCCCAAAATGGCGGGAAAATGGCAGCAAGAAGCAAGACCTAAAAAACATTACTTTTTTGCCTGTAACACTGATAAGCACTGCGAGAAAAAAGCACGCTTCCAACTACTTTTCCGCCCAAAGATTGGACCCTGACTACTGTCAATACCTGTAGTGTCCCGCCACAAAAAGCAGAAGCGGAGCGGGTTGTCTTATTCCGAAAAGTGGGTCTAAGCGCTTTGCCCGCGCTACAGGCTTCTCTGATCTCATATAGCGGAGCGCGGTTCTAGCGGGGTGATTGCACGTCCTGCTGTGCTCTCAACTCCGGCATGATATATCCATCTAGCCAATTTGAAAGATGGTGAAAGCTGTCAAGAGACAGATATCAGAACATGTCCTTTCTGAACATGAATGATTGAGTTCAAATTTGAGTGATTCGGCTGATTGATTCTTCCCTGCTCATTTGTGTATATGTACCTCTTCCTCTTTCCTATTGAATCAAATCATAGAAGTATGTCAATGGATTAACCACTCCACCCCACCAAAAATTCTCTTCGATTTATACCAAAGGTTCTTCCTTTCATTCAATAAATCACGTAAAAACACCAAACAAACAAAACAGCTTTCAAAAGAAGATGAAAATGACAATGGATCTTGAAGATGATGTTAACTTTGAGAAACAAAAATCTCATAAAAAGAGAAGTACAAAGATGCCAAAAAAGATGACATAAACAAAACTCTCTATATAAACGTACCAGAGAAACTAATAAAGTTAGCACCAATATCAGTAAAAGTTTTCAATTCAGGTGTAACTAATGCAAAGAATCCAGTTTCAAATAAATTCAATTGTTCAGAACAAGCACCAATCAAGCTAGCTAAAACTGCCGAGATATTAATAAGAATACCTAGAAAAGGAGATTTCCGAGATAAAGAATTTAGTTTTGTTCATATTTCTAATAAGGGGCTTGAAAGTATGAATGACTTACCTCCACAAGAAGCATCAATGACTTTGAACTGGCTGCTTACTTTCAAGACCACCATGTAAATTGTTTTGAGGTTCAAAACAATTTGAAAAGCAGACCAAGCCAAATCCGTCTGATGATACACACGATGAAGGAATAAGTCAATGGAATCATTTCAAAGACCATCTTATAAGGCCTTCGATAAGAGCAATCCAATGAAATCTAACTTACGAGTCCAACACCTGAATCAACTACCTGAGGAGAAGGATCCATACCGCATTTCTGAATATTATTCATATGTAATTGTAAAAGACGTAAAGTATTATTAAGTTCTCCTGCAAGTTTAATTGAGACTTCTTCAGCGTTTTCCGGGCAGACTTGTCCACAAAGTTCTCTAATAGTACAAGCTTGTGTTGATAGCTGATCATTACAAGTCGTCATAAATTTATAGATTTGTGGTTTAGGATGTTTTGTATCACAAGTTGGGGTTGATGGTGAGGTAGGAACGTATGGATCTCCTCTAGCTTTCAAGCCACTGAATCAAAAACCCAGATTATCAGTTAGTTCTTAATCTATCATCAATGAAAAAACTAGTTTTATTCAATTACCTATGAGTCCTTGCATCAATTTGATGCTGGAGACCAAAGACTATAGACATCAAAACACTTGAGCAAAACGAAAATCCAATGAAGACAACACTCAAAGTGATAGTGACTCACTACTCAAGAGTCCCAAGCCGAAGCTAAGTACGTAAGAACGCATGATTAGGTAAGTTAAATGATAGAGTATCAAGTGAGTAAAGGAAAAGATGAGTTTTTTCAATAAGCACTCGGATAGAGAGTATATATTAAGTGAGTAAAGAAAAAGATGAGATTTTGTAATAAGCACTCGGATAGAGAGTATGTATTAAGTGAGTAAAGGAAAAGATGAGTTTTTTGATAAGGACTCGGATAGATTCAAGTCGAGATTGATACAGATGCTTTGATAAATCTCAGAACGAAAAACCTGATTAATAAAAAGAGATTGAAACCAGCGAGAGAGTGAAGGTCATACCACAACTCGCAGTAAACTGATTTCAAAGAACTCATGTATCCACACGGAGATTCATCCCAATATGGATGATATTGAGCTTACTTGGCGACCTGGCTTAGATGATTTTGGGATGCGAAGCTTGAGATAATGAGAATAAAAGACTCGATTCAGCAGCTCATGGAGACTTTACTACTCGATACTCTCAAATGATCACAATCAAGCTATGTTATGAATGGATGAGAAAATCACTCGACTTGGGGAAATCCGAATGATCAAACATCAGGAATCAGGATACATTTCAGTCAAGAGTCAAGACCCGGAAAGTTGACTTTAGTGAGAGAATTGTTTTGATTTTGTCGTCATTTCACATTCAAAGATTTGTTTCATTTAACGAAGCAACAACTCTGATTTGAACATATTATTTCGGATCTTGATCTTCACAATCTAACTTCCATCGATCAAAATGAATTCCCTCATCTTTTAACACAATCTTCAAAATTAAGTTCCGATCGACTTTAATCGTAATCTTGAGCAAAGACCATGAAGACTAAACCAGAATGTTGAATGCAATCCAATTCACAAAAAGCATCTAGTGTACATAAATTTCAACGAGCAAAACTAGGTAAATCGACCCCTTTACCATCCCGTCTCTGTTGAAATTCATCTGAAAACTTATCTAATGGTTTCCCAAAGTAAGGTAAGAAACCCATAGATCTAGCTCTTCTGATCGATTTGGAAAGTTTTTTTTGTGATGATTTAGATAAACCAGTTTGAGTTCGGTTTTTAATTCGACCGATTGGGGTTAAAAACCCAGATAATAATTCTGGATTGTATGGTTCTTTCAAGATGTTTAATTGATAATATTTGAATGGATCTGTATATTTTACTTCTCTTTTCGTAGGTGGTCTTCGGATCACTGGTCTGGGCTTTCGGTCTTCTCTGTCTAATGGATGTACCATATTGATCGGTTTTAAATCCGCTGGTTTTAACAACTTAAACAAACACAATCAAAGTATATAAATATATCAACATCAAAGTTGAACCAATCAAGTTTTCAAGTTGAATTCGAGAGTAAAAGAGTACATACTTGAGTTGGGCTGAATGGAATCCTACGAGCACCATCACTAAAGTTTTTACCTCGATTGAAACCTAAAAAATCGAAAGTCAGTCTGATATCATTCTTTGGTCCGAATTCAAAGGAACTTACTAAACGAAGGTAATCCATCGAGTTTTCTATTCTTAGCCTCTCCTTCAATTAACTGAGATAAAGACATCGTGTTATCCGATCTTGATGAAGTTGAAGTTGAGAAACAGCATTGGTGTGCATAACGAGTCACACTTTGTTCGGTCGAAGGTTTGATGGTTGATAAGAGTTGATGAGAACCACGTCCTACAATCGACCAAGATGAAGGTGTCATTTCGAGTTATTCTTTGAGCTTTTGTATTTCTACTTTGAGGTTGAGGAGTTGATCAGATAACTTAACAATATTGAGATGAGCTTGCAACTTTCAAAATCAACTAAGCAAAATGCGGTTCTACAGAATCTCGCTCCGTGAGGGCTATGACCCGGCACTGGCCTTGCCCGACCAAGCCTGACCGGTCACACTGGGGGCGCGGCCTTTTTTTGCAAGGCGCGCCTATGCGCCTTGTCCTGTGTCAAAGCCGCTCCAGGCGCGCCAGGCGCGTTATTAGGTCCAATGTATTTTGATAATTTCAGGCCTTAATGAAAAAGTGGCAAAAGGATTGCAAACTAAGATGATCAGCAATGAAATCAGAGTGAGCAAGGAAATGCATGTCCCATGTAGGAGCAAGATTTAGAGGAAGGTTCAATGTGATAGGTTCTTGTCATCTGTCCTTTTTATAAGCCTTCCAAAAAGATTCAATGATGAATTGGCCTCAAAGGCGGGCTCAAGAAAACAAAAAAAAGAATGACCTATCATGAACAACTGTAGGAATTGTGAATTGTAGTTTGGTTATATTGTGCCTTTGAATTTCATTACATATGTAGCAAAGGCATAGTACAAAATCCAGAAAAACTGAATCCTTTAAGCCAATCCCAAATCTTTTGCCAACCTGTAATAGAAAAAGACCGTATCAGAATAATGAGACCTTCATCAGTAAAATACCAAGAGAACATCAAATAAAGGATATACTCACATTGCACGACAGATTGGATGATAGAAGCTTTCATTAGCCTTGAAAGTCTTTTGAGCTAACTCAGAATCCACTTTATACAGAGCTCGATAAGTCGGTCTAAAAAGAAAAAATCCAAGTTAGCCATTTCAAAGTCTCTCGACATCAAACAAATTAAGACTACCTAGCAAATTTCATTCTGCCTTTATTCGATACCCATTTACAAGCTTGATGGGTAAATAAACCAGCCTTAAGTGCATTTGAATACCATCTTAATCTGATTTCTTGATTACTTGATGAATCAAATCCATAAACTTTTTCCATTAACTCGATCAATTCTTTGGGTAAGATTTGATCACTATCCAGCTTTTCAAGGAACACGACTGCGAGTTACATGTAGTCAAATTGGTAAACCGTGTTTCTTGGTGATCTTGACATGATGAAGGCTGGTGAAGTTACCTACCAATTTGATTGGAACTAAATTGCGCAATATCTGATCGCTCAAAGAGTCTTTTCTCTGGCGCATCACAGGCTCCCTGCCATCGCGCTGCCAATGCATAAGCCTATCAGGCGAATCCAATATCAGCACAAGACTCCATAGAAATTTTATGGGTGCCTGAGAGATATGAACATTCTCTGACTTACCGCGTCAGCCAAAGATGTATCATATTTCAGCTCGACCGGCAATTCCAATCCTTGTCCATGTAGCCAAGCCTGAAACCATTGAAGGTCAGTATTGTGCAAGTACGACCCATCTAACACAAAGAAGTGAAAATGGACACTCAACTTCCCAGTCCACTGATTCCAGCTTCCCAAGTGCTACAGGGTCATTCTCAGAGAAATACTTCAATAAGTGAGCCTTCCACATCTTCGTATCTAATGATTTGCCTTTAAATGCTCGCACATATGCTCCCACATATGGTAGAAACACTTTCAAGCCACCTACGACTTGTTCGAGATAGAGCAGAAAATTGGCACCCTCTGCAGATACAAATCACGGTTTGATCAGTACATTGTGATACTGACTCGTCTTTCAGACGAAGCGCAAGCAAATCAACACAATGAGACTTTGAGCTCAACTGTCATAAGGTACCGTGCTGAATGCCAGATCTGGATCCTCCCCAAACTCATACTCTATCTCTAGCTGCTGAAACCTAGGCTGGTCCTGATGAAATCAAGCGATTTGCTCCGCGTCAGACCTAACCTCGATTCACTTAGAAGGCGGATAGACTATGTATTACCTTAAATTCTCGCAAAGCGTCATTCAAGGCTTTCTTACCAATGATATAGCTAAATGATCGTTCTGGGTCACCATGTAAATCCCGCAGTATCAACCTTTCGAGATAAGTAGTGAAGCCTTCGTTTAGCCAGAATGAGCCCCAATTTGCACAACCAACCTACATAGAAAACTTTCGTATTCAAAAACTAGACACTTTGGCAAATATTGTCGCACAAGCAGAAGTTACTCACGTTGTTACCGAACCACTATTAGAAAGAGCGATGCACGGAGAAAGGACTTCAATGAGAGCTTAGGTCCAAGAAGAAACGCACCAAAAAGAAATAGAGAGCTCACTGACGGAATGTGATATCTCATGCGCAACAACATCCACCAAACTCTTATCCCCCGTCAACAAGCTTGGAGTCAAAAAAGTCAAGTTGCTCTGACGCGAAACAAAAACAAACTCTTATTAACATGCCGTTTCTATAGCCCGGATCATGACAGTACCACAGACGTTTTCCATTCCACCATAAGGGAATGAAGGAGGCAAGACGAGCACATCGAATCGACCCCAGTCGTAATCCACTCCGATGATTTTTTCAGCCGCAGCTACAAAACCTTCGGTCGAGGTCGCAAACTCATCGTACGCCGCGTCGATTGTAGCAGGGTCAGCCCATACACCTGTTCGCTGATGAACCCCACGTCATAAGAAAATTTGATGAATGAGAATTTAGAAAGGCTTGTGCTGTTACAATTGATGAGAACCTACTTTGCCCATGGACCGAAAGACGAGTTGACCAGCTGAGATGGCCACGAGATAGCTCGGTATTTTCACCGGTTGCTCAGCTCGCCATTCTCTCACCAAGTTTTTATCAATCGAAATAGCTTGTTTGGTTTCGGGGGAATTCAGACCAGAAAACAGCACAGGTAAATATGAGTGAGCCTGTCGGAAAGAAAAAGTGCGAATTGAGTTATGAGCAAGTCTTTGTCTTAGGTAAGTGTAGAAATCACGAATACTTGAGAAACAAACAGACCAGAGCTGTGTATGTGAATTTAACACTTGGAGTGTCTTGGATTGGAACCAACGAACGAGCATGGATGGCTTGACATTGTGAATAGAGGAATGGATGTTGGCCTGATGCTGTTTGACTTTACAATAAAGCGGACATCGTCAGAAGATTGATCATGATAAGAAGACAGTCTTTCGAAATTTGAAAAAGGATTTGGTACTAACGCAGGATCAAGCCATCCTATCGCAGTACATTGATCGGTAGTAGTATATTTGATTTGAAGAGCGATTTGGTCTCCTGCCACTAATTTATTCGGAAGTTCAATGGTCAATGAAGACCCAAGTACTTCATGACGATCGCCCAAATGTGTCTAATATCGAATGAATAATGTAAGGCAATCAGTTTGAAGTAAACTAGATGTAAACACAGATTGAAATTCAACGAACTTTCAAGACAGTTTGATTGGTAAGACGAGGATTCAAGATTGAAACTTGATGTATGATCAGATAAGATGTATCTAGAATGATTTCTTTAACTTCTGAATGAGCTTTGAAGGTATGAGCCACTGATCCACCTATGGTACGCTTTTCCCAATCTATAGTCCAGTCGAAATGACTAATGTGTGAAGATTATAAGTCAGTTTGATTTGATTTTTATTTAATTGAGTTTGATGATAAGATAGAGTGACCAACGCATGTAAGATTGAGATTTCTCTGTAGTTTGAGAAACTTGCTGGATCTTGAGGGGGACTATAACTCTGACTCTGACTCTGACTCTGACTCTGACTCATGGTGATTTCTGATTTGATTTTGGAGAATGGTTGTAGGTAATCAGGAGAAAATCGATTCGAGCGATCACTCAAAATACGTCATAGACAAATGACCAGTCTATCATAACCCATAACCTATAACCCATAACCCATCTTCTTCAACCTGGTCTTTCCGTTGGTATGACTATATATCTAGTACATACAAAGTAACCGAATTGACACAATCGAACAATTAGTCATCCCGAGACTCAACCTGAACTTCTCATCAACAAGAACAAGAACATCATGCGAACTTTCAGGATCTTAAAACAAGAAATCACAAAGACTCAATCAACCGTGAATCGACAACGTCAAACTTCCGCCGATGCTTCGAAGTATCATGTCAAACCATCCTCAGCCTTTTGGGAGAAGTTTAGAGAAAAATTAGTAGTTAACCCGTCAGTCAATCATCAGATCTCTTCGTATATCTAAACCCGATTCGTCATTGAAATTTGATTTGTTCTTTTTATTCTCGAGTGAAGTGAATTTTCATCAGGTATGCCATTGAATGAGATAGTACGATCACCACCGCCTGCATCAGTTACAACAGTACAAGTTACACCTGCTTCAAAAGCTTCAGATCCTGCTGAAAATGATTACTTCAAACGTGACTTCAGAAGAATGTATCCTAAACTTCAAATGGTGGATCAAACTGAGTTATCTAAACTTTTGATCAACGCTCCTCAACAACTCAAGTGAGTGTTGTCTGATCACTCAAAAAATCATTCGAATATCTTGATTCTAACCTCTTGATCCGATCAACAGATTACCTGGTACTTCCTATAAGCCGGCAACTGGATCAGATGCCATCGTTTCCGCCGACTCGAATGAGAACGGTCTTTCTTTATCCGCTGTACTCTTGAGTTCTACTTCATCAACTACAAGTTTTCAACCTCCAACTCCACCTGGAAAACCTTGTTGAGTGTTGATTTCAAATTTTGGATTAATCAACTCAATCAGTCACTTACTCTTTGTATCTTTTACATAGATCGTTATACGAAGGTGGAATCAGCACCACATAATAAAGATGCTTATTTTCCTATGTAGGTGTCTTTTTTTCGATCATTAGAAAATTTCTAGTATCTGATCCGATCATCTTCATTTTCTTTCTTCTGTGTTCTCTAGGATGAACTATGCTTGAAGATCTCAGCTTGTCTAAGATAAAACCATGTGTAACAAAAATTGGTAAACAAGCTTCCGTTTCTTGGCTGTCTGATAGAAAAACAAGGAAGAAGATCCATCAGTGCTGTGAGATTTTGGTGATCAGTTTGCATATATGTTGAGGTTTGGTTGAAGTGTGATGGATGAAGGAGAGAGAGAGAGAGAGAGGAAGTTATTTGCAGATGTCAGGCTCCCACAGTATTTGGGATCCAGACGTATGTGGGCTTGTATACCACTGCAGCCAAAAGTAGATCACGAATTTGGTAACTTAATCAAGTCCCAGTGGTTTGTCAGATTTATTAGACATGTCTGAAGCCCATAGAAAGGGAGTCAGATTCAACATACATCCAATATCTTTGGTACATAGCAAAAGTTTTGACCCGGATTTAAAATTGAGTGGACATTTGAGTTATACTGCCACTCCTGGTGTATCCCTGCGGATACCTTCTTTGTCAAGGAGGATGTGAGACGTACAAAAGAGGACCTGATGATGGGAACCATCGCCAAGATCAATCCAAATCTTCGTTAACTTCACTTAGTCAAGTTGATTATGTAAGTGCATGTAGCACTGGAAGTCAAGACTCAAGAGATTGAGGGTCCAAAATTTACTGCCTTTCTTCAGCTAAGCCTAAGGAAAGTCAATTCATAGCTCCGTCAGGCACGTGTAAGCAGAGGGCTAGCAGAAGTGAAAGACGAGTGGATGAAGATAGGTCCGGCGCTTCTTGTTGAGATGCTCTCACTTCCACCCGCGAGAGGTATTATAGCCTTCTCCTAAGTCCTGGTGGCCGTGTTCTGGGACCAGTATTTACATGATTTTTTGACAGCTTGGTTCTATTCATCTATCAGCTATGATGTGATATGGTTGTTGGGAAAATTGATTGTAGTATCTTATCCCCCAACAGAAAACTAATTCTGGGTCAAGATGTGTTCAGAGACCATTGTATGAAGGAAAGATAGGGAGCTATGTATCAGCACAGTGCTGGTTAAAAATTCATCAGCATTTGACCTGAATAAACTAAGCTTAACAGAGGGGCTTTGTTAAGCTTACACATAAACATAGTCACCACATGAATATGAATATGAACATGAACATGAACCGAACATGACTGAACATGTTCATGTAACATGAATCAATATGTTCATGTTCATGTGAACCTCTGCATACAAGCCTATATCCGAACTTTTCATGACTATAAGCCCAATAGGCTTGCCAGGAGTGTCTTTCAAATTTCTATCACGCGAACCTGAAACATGCAGCGAGAGGGAGGTAAGAGAAAAATTAGGAAGTTAAAGCAACGGAAGAGAAAAACAATCCAAGAGCCACCATATATGGTAATCTTCTTTTCCATTGTCATAGGAAGTTCTTATTGAAGGAAAGTGGGTCTAGAAATCATTACACCCATATCCGAACTCCATGAATTCCAGAAGGAGATAGGATGATGATGAGTAGAAAGTTGAGCATTTCTATCCTCTTTCAAGACTGCGTATGTAGAATGATTGAGGACGAGTCGAGGCACAAGGAAGACTTTGGTTCTTCGCAAATAGAAAGAAATTCGAATCAAAAGAACACCGGATTCAATCACCTTGGATTGAACTTGCTTACACGCCCGGATTTGGTATTCATCGATAGGCTTCACCGAAAAGTCGAGTATCAGAATAAATCTGATGAGCTGTGTGTTTGATCTTTTCCATCATACATATCGTTCGTTTGGCTTTGTAGTCTTTTTGGTCCCTCACCATCCTCATCGGGTCATCACCACCACAAAAATCTGACAAGTTTTCCACATCACCCACAAAGAGTTCTATAACTTTTCCTCCAAAAATCTTACTACTTTAACATCTAGATTTTCATTCAATTTTCCTTGCCAAATCATCAGCATCAGCAAGATATAAAAAGGTCTTGGCTGTTCAAAATCCGACTGTCCATTGATCATTCCTCAAAGGATTCCATCCGATTAATCAGTCCAGCATCATATATAGATATTAATCATGTCTTCTGATCAAGATTCTTCTTACTACCAGGTGAGCCTCTTTTCTAGCACTCACACATAATCAATCGATGAACATCTCAATAGTCATTGTCCTTAACTCTCTTTCTCTCGCCATGTATCCTCCAGAAACTCGACTTGCGCTGGTTCTGGCCCGTTCATTATATCAAACAGGAGAAACTTGATCAGCTCCTTTCTGATCGTGAACTCATCAAAGCGAATACCCGTGAAATTGATCTCAACTTGAATCTTGACATCGAACTCCCAGGATCTTGTAAAGATCCTGAAAGTGAAAAAGAGATGGAAGAAGCACTAACGATTAAAACCAAAGAGTGTTTGAAGGTTATCGAAGAAGTCATGAAATCAGTTGATCCTGAATCAATCTACAATTTACGTTGGAGGGTAGGAATGGATAGTACAACCTGGGATCCCTTTGATCTTTTTCATCCGACCCCTCATGGTTATGCGATCCATGCACATGATCTACTTCAAACCGTTTCTACCTTCAAAAACCTGAACACCTTTCAATATTTCTCACGTGATGTGGGCTCCTCAAGATTCGAGGATGAGATCTCAAAGGTGGTTGAACAGTTACCTAACCTTGAAATCCTGGTAATCGCTCGCTTATGGTCTGATACAAAGAGATACAATGAACATGTTCCATTTCGTGATGGGAAGGAAAAGGAGATGAGCAAATTGATTGGAGAAAGACTTAGTTCGCTAACCAAACTCAAACAATTACACTTCCAAGGTCTTGTGGCTCCCCGTGCATCCTGGAGTGAACTAGACTGGAAATCACCTTTAGAATATTTAAAGGTGGCCGAGTGTACCTGGCTTCGTTCATTCGCTGTCTTCCCTTTCGCCCACGCTTTCCGAAAAACGCTCTTGGGCATCTCTATTGGTGAGGAGCAACATCTCAACCCACACGCTTACGCTGTTCCGCCGCCCGAGACAAACTTCAAGGAATTCGAGGTGTTAGAAGAGCTCCAGGTGCTAGGAGAGTTGAAACCCAGATACGAGAGGACTGAAAAGTCAATCCTTGATAACATCTCCCAAGCTCCGAAATTGAAACACTTGCACATCCATTTCGATTACTCTGCACACCTACTGCCGCACATCAAGGGAGGAATCGAGAACCGTAAACTGATCTGGCCAAGTCTCCAAACCCTTGTAGTTACGGACAATAACTCGTACAAAGAAGCAGAATATCCTCCGTTCAAGGACCAGGAGAAGAATATCATAAGGCAGAAAAAAGCTTCACGCGAGTTTGGATCACTCCATGCCGCGTGGCAAAAGGAGGACAAGAGAAAAAGAGATCGTCATAGGTATTGCAAGTATGCTAGGATGACATTACCTAATGGGAGAGGTATCAAAGTTAAAGCTATGCAGGTTGTCGAATACGGGGACCGGGGATTGTCCGTGGAATATCGCGATGAAAATGACAGTGATTAAATCCTTAAAGCTTCAAGAGATGTACCGCATTCAACTTTTTAATCAATCAATCAAAAAAGACGACGTAAGAGGCGATGATGCTGTTTGAGAGAGAGAATTCGGATTTGCATTCATTGTAACCTCATCCTTCTTTCTTTTTCATTCTTCTTGAGCATTTTTTGGTTTTGTTTTTCTTGGCTATCATCCTTTCTATAACTCCATCCATTTGTCAATTCCCCCATCAGAACTGTCTCCCTTTTGTTCAAATCTTTATGCTGTTGTAATTGAAATCATAATCTACATATGCGCAAGTTGAGTGCCACGTGCGTGACAAAGGGAACTTGCGATATTTTGTCTGTCAACACCAGCTCAAGACGACTACACACAGATCAATTCACCAAGGGGGTAGTACTACTACGACGCGGTGAAGATTGTGAATCATAAACTTGTCTCTATGCTTGCTTCACAGACATTGTCAATCTTCTTCCCAAACTCACCGTGCTGTACTTTTCAATTTTTGGTCATGTGCCTTTAGTTTTTGCGAGACAAACCTTGCTCTATAAGTTTCATCATACTCAACAAGTTCTTTGCACTACAAAACTCAAACACTACACGGTGTAACACCCATTGTGAAGGACAGGGAGTGGTGCACCCAGTGCTGCTCAAGCCTCATTTGGCGTGTTGAGTATATAGTACCGACACCCCGTCGGATATTCCGGATATCGAGCTTGAATTATCCGGAGATGCGGGTGAAGATGATGTATGATGTATGTAATTATGTATGACAGGAAAACTTGAATCGATCGAGCAGAAGACAGGTCTTGAAAGAACCAATCAATAACCCAACCAACTGAAGTTCAACCCATCAAACACCCAAATCAACAATCCAATCCCATCCAAGCCCTCCCAGACCCGCCCGACTCCCACCCAATGAAAAATGATGAAAAGCCTAAACCAAATCATAATCTTTCTATCGATTCCAACACGATTAATCCAAGGATTTTACTTACCAGGAAGTGCACCTAAAGATTATGCAGAAGGAGATCAAGTCCCGCTCTTGGTCAATGCACTTACACCTCAACTATCATCACATTCGAAACTCAAGAGTGTCTTGTCATACGATTTTTATCATCCTCAATTCCATTTTTGTAAACCGTTGAAGGGTGAACCGATCAGTCAACGTGAATCATTTGGCAGTATCCTGTTTGGTGATCGGCTTTATAATTCTCCTTTTGAAGTCTGTCTTTTCTTCCACATCGTCTCGGTCATTCATCTTGGGCTAGCTATCAATTGATCTTCTTTTTATATATCTTGGATTAGATTCGAATGAGGAAAAATGAAACGTGTAAGAAATTGTGTGATACGGTGCTTCCTGGAGGAAAAGATACAAAGTTTATGAACACAGCGATCACAGAACATTATGCGCTCAATTGGCTAGTTGATGGTACATGATCTTCAAACTTTGAAATCCCTCTAATCCTTACTATCTAGTGATTTTTCTTTACTGAAGATTCACCTCTGGATAATCTTTACAGGTCTTCCAGCTGCTGAAATGAAACGTGATGATCGGACGGGCAAGACGTTTTATTCGATTGGATTCGGCTTAGGAAAGGAAGGTCCACCTCCCACACTTCATAATCATTACAATATATTTCTAGAGTCAGTTTGGACAATCATCATTCGTTATCACGGGATAAATCCTTAGCGTTGTTTACTTTTCTCTCGATCACACAGATACCATATGCGAGATGGACAGTATCGGGTGGTAGGCGTGTTGGTTTGGCCAACTTCGGTTGGGAAGAATCCGGGCGGAGAACAAACCTGCGAGTCCGACGAAGGTTTGACTTTGAAAGAAGATGGTGATAATCCGATTAGCTACACATACAGTGTCATTTGGACTGTTAGTTTTATCTTCTGAATTCTTGTTTGTTCATCAACTCTCAATGTCGAACCTTTTGGTTTTCCATCCCCACAACAGGAATCCAAGACTCCTTGGGCGACTCGATGGGATAATTATCTCTATATTTTTGATCCACAAATCCATTGGTTTTCATTAGTCAAGTTTGTATCATCTCCGAAAGCATCATCAACTATGAACCCTTACTGAATCTACTAATCTTCTCTTCCCTATCATCAGTTCCATAGTCATTGCCCTCTTCTTGTGCGTGATGGTCGGGATGATTCTGATACGAACAGTTAATCGGGACATAGGAAGATACAATGCGATTGATCAAATCGATGATGTTCAAGAAGACTTTGGATGGAAGTTAGTCCACGGTGAAGTCTTCAGATCACCAGAAAGACCAATGTTACTCTCAGTCGCTGTAGGTAGCGGTGCTCAATTGGTAGCCATGGCGGCTNGCTGTCACTCTGGGTTAGCCATCGGTTTCTTTGATTATCCACTCGGTCAATTCATCACACTCACCCACTCTTCTTGCCGTAGCATTCGCTCTGCTGGGGTTCCTCTCGCCTGCTAATCGGGGCAGTCTATCGACTGTGATGATCATCACGTGGACTTTGTTCAGTTATGTCGCGGGATACGTGAGCACGAGGCTGTATCAAACCTTGGGAGGATTTTCGTTCAAGCAGAATATTGTAGTCACAGCTTGTTTGTTTCCAACGTAAGCTTGACGTTGTGTTTTTTGTTGTTAAGAGACGAGGATTTTGGGGGGGGGCGGAAGTCTGACATCTGATGGCACCATACAGAATCCTGTTTGCGGTCCTCAATTTCCTGAATTTCTTTCTGGTCGCATCTGGAGCTGCTGGTGCAGTTCCATTCGGTGCGCCTAACCATCCACCTGACCCCACTGATCTCTTCCCAAGAACTGAGATCATCTGACGACGTCTGATCAAACCAAACAGGCACCATGCTAGCCGTCATCGTCCTCTGGTTCCTCATCTCTCTTCCTCTCAACGTCCTCGGTTCGATCATGGGATCTCGAAAAGGACCGCTCAAGATCCCCGTAAGAGTCAACCAGATCCCACGACAGATCCCTCCCACAGTTTGGTATATGCAATTCTGGCCTTCGGCTTTGATGGCTGGGATCTTGCCATTTGGGGCTGGGTTTATCGAATGTGAGGAGTTCTGCGTTCTTCCTGTGGGGTTTGATCCACAAAACTGAGGCTGATATCGGGTTCGGGTTAGGTTATTTTTTGTTGTCTTCTTTGTTTGGTAGTAAGGTTTATTATGCTGCTGGATTCTTATTTCTCACATTCGGGTTAGCTCAATCCTTCTTCCAAGGCATTATCATTCATCTGATGAAACCTTTATCTATTTTTTTTGTGGTTCGTTATGATCAAGAGTTGTGGCTCTCACTACAGCTACCGTGACGATCTTGATGTGTTATTTTCATTTGTGTCAAGAAGAATATAGATGGCAAGAAAGGGCGTTCGTGACGGGTGGTGCAAGTGCGTTTTGGTTGATTGGATATGGACTGGTTTATGCTACTAGACTTTCGCTTGATGGATTTGCTTCGATTGCACTGTATGTGGGATACTTGATGCTTATTGCTCTTTTAGATTTTTTGGTATGTTTTTTGGATTTCATCTTTTGGGAAACCAATCTTTCTGTTTTGATGGTGTGTAGATTCTGATGGGGTGTTTGTTTTTTTTTGGGGGGGTTTCTAGGTGACGGGATCGATTGGATATATTGCTACTTTTTTCTTTTTACAAAGGATTTACTCAAGAATTAGGATAGATTGAACTGAACTGAATTGAATTGAATTGAATGGAACTTTTTTTCCAAATATATACTTTGATGTTGTTTACCAAAAATGAAATCATACAACGTTTTTGATAACTAATTTGTTTAAAGAAGATCAAACGTATCAATTGCTTTTTAAATTGAAACTTTTTTTATTTTTTTTTACGTTTTTTTTTTGGTTTTGTAAAGCTTTTTTGTTCACTTGTAACCATTGAGCATGTTTCTTTTGGTTTTATGTTTGTTTTTGAAAAATGAATCAAGGATTTGAAAACGTCAGTATTGAGGTTTTGTTCACTTGGTGGGAGGTTTGATCTGATCAATGTGAGCTTGATCGAGGAATCTCAATTGTATGACAATTGTAGTTAAGAATTGTGTTTATGGGGACATCTTCAGTACAATTGAGAGGTATTACTATGGCAACACTGTCATGAAACTTGCTTCTCATATGTAGGTACTTGGTATACTTCGTACTTTCAAACCAATCTTAGCACATAGTTTTTTTTGTTTAAAAAACGTTAATAAAAATATTTCACTTTATCTCTTCATGGAGGATTCACCCACCACATGAAACCTACTGCGAATCAGAATCACATACCTTCAATGAATAAAAGGAGGAAGCAAGACGATTGTGAAGTATAGACGAAGAATAGGTCTGGTATCCAACTGAAGATCTCAAGGGATTTGAGTCCGAAAGATTGACTTACAAGTTGACTCAGACTGGAATCCAGAGTTCGAAGAGAAGATCAATCTGAAGGTTCTTTTGTTGGATTGGAAGTCGGATTCGCATTGATTCCTTCTTCATAATGCCAAGAGATAAGTTTATAAACCAAACCACCCAACTAAAGATCCAAAGCAAATTCAACAAGCCTTGAGCTAAATCCAGATCTTCAAGAGCTTGAAAGATCAAGAGGATGAGTTGAAAGTGTTCTGCAAACCATTGTGGCTGGGAGATTGGTGAGTGTGGCGAGGGCTACATAACGATGATTTGAAAAGACTTTACCACCGTAGATCATACTAGTTGCAATTTGTCTATGAAAAATGTATTTCAGTCATCTTTCTAAACTTCATTGGGTGAGTAGGTACGTATCAAGATTTAGATTTGACTCACCCTCCTAAACCACGAGCTGTGTTGAGGACAACAGTGTTAGGACCGAAGCCAATGATAGCAATAAAATAACCTATCCCACTGTTTTCCCAGAATCCTTTACTTCATCTGAACCTCTTTTTTTTCTCTGATTCTTTTATCGAATTGGAAAACAAAGATCAAAGACTTACATGATAAAAGGAATACTCGCTCTACTTGTTAACGGATTCCTTAGATCGATGGCTCCAAAGATCAATAAACCAAGCACAGCACTAGCCACAAACTCTCCAAAGAAAACCCTAAACCCCAAGCCCGATTTCCAGAAAGCAATCATGAAATGGGCTTCCTGGACAAGAGATCGGAAGAAAGGAATGATACATATGTAGCTTACCGAGCGAGATTCTGGTTAGGTTGAGGAAAGAACCCACCCACACCTGCAGGTCCTGTAGAAGAAATCACCAAAGCTTCTTTCCCACTCAACTTTAATCCTTCTTCCAAAGTATTCAGAGATTGACCATAGATTCCATAAACAATAAGGGTAGAGATGATGGAACCCAAGAGTTGGAAGATGATGTAAGGTAATATCCGGATCTTTGGAAACCCTCTGAAGAGCTAGAATGAGAAAACGTGATATCGGATTCCTTGGGGTTTTGGTTAGGTGGTTTTGTGTTTGGATTGGGGAAAGAAGCGAAGGACTGACTGCAAAGGTGAGGGTTACGCCGGGGCTTAGATGGGCGCCGGAGACGTGGCCGGTGAGGGTGATGGCGATTATGATTCCACAACTTTTCGAGAGTCGGAATTGGGTAAGTAGAGAATATGTAAACGATGGTAAGAGAGATGGTTTGGAAAGCTTTCTTGAGAAGTCAACATGCCTTACGTGTATGCGAGTGCGATCTAAATGTATGAAGAAGGTGAGGAAGATCGAAAGGGATGAGAGAGATTCGGATTATGATCCAAGTAAAGAATTGTAGATTGAAGATGAAAGATGAGAAAAAGAGATTGCACACATTTAAAAGACTTCCAAACCCATCTCTATGAGTAGCAGAAGAAAGGATAAAAGCTTTGAGTAGTACAAGAGATCATGAGAGAAAGTTGATTGATGAGCACTAGAGAAGTGATGATATTTGTTCAAGATTTGGCTTACCTGCAGTAGCCGTTTCACCTGGAAGAACGTATAAGAAGACACCTACTGATTCTGCTATACAATGAATTAAGAGGAGCAT
>MWRH01020272.1:0-13366 GCA_002157025.1 Melampsora abietis-canadensis | reverse complement strand
ACATAACCATACGGTATGGGATTGAACAAGTATTTGTATCAAGTCCAACACCCTATTCGCCCCCAAACTACATAAACGAAGTCCCTCTCGGCGAGCGAGCTTGCTCTCGAAAGTCCCTCTCAAGATTCATCGAATCTGCATCAATTTTGGTGATAAGACGATGATTAAGGATCTAAATTGTTGGAAGAAATCATTCCGGTATTTCTACTAAATAGTCGAACGGTATATCTATTCCTCGATATCTTCATATCTTTTTAGCAGCACAAGATATTCAAAACCTTGAAGGAATCGATTGTTTATTCCTACCTTTCTTCCAATCCATTTTAGTAAACCAAGCATGATTGATATGATCAAAGGTATTCTGTAATCCTTGAGTAGATTTGTTCTTCGTTATATCACTTTGGAGCTGAGTATATAGCGTGCGCACCAGCTGGTGATTTATCCACAATCCGTTTTCGGTAGATAGGCCAGGAAGCTTGAAGTTGTAGCATGCATTTTGCCTTTCGTGATGAGATACCTATATGAATAAGTTGTTTTTGTGAATATTGTGACAGTGATACACTTTGAATTCGATTGGTGTGTTCAATTTGTGAAGTGAAGTGAATAAATTTCAATTTCAATTCCAAAGGGTGGTTGACTCGTGTCAGTGAGGTGAGAGTGTGATTTCGATTTTACCACTTCCATTCCCTCGATTACATATCTTTTCATTTCATTCAAGCCCAGATGCCCTCAGCTCCTTGGCAGCCTTACTCCAGTACTTTCCTGGGCGATGTCTCTTCAATCCTCTTCGATCCATACGCCGACTTACTCTGGACCGGGTCTTCGATTGGCACCGTCGTTTCTCATTTCCTCCCTAATGGAATCGTTGGCTCAAACGACGAGTCAAAGTGTCTGAATCGCTACACCTCATTCAAGTCTCACTCTAATAGAACTCCAACTCGTCAGCTTTTGATTTCCGAACGAGCGGTGCTTAGCTTAGGAGATAGCTCCGTGAAGTCGACGAGTCGCAGAGGCTTACCTCATTGGTTCTCACAGTTAGCTTCACTTGCACATCGGCCTCGTCTTCTCCTTCGCTGACGTCTTTTATCGCTCTTCGTAGACATGCTCAAGATGCGCAATCGATGGCTTTCAGCAGTACGAAATCAAACGAGCTGGTTATCGCTGGATCAAAACCTGAACTTATCACCATCAACACTGCCAATGGGGCTTTGATCCGCAAGTTAGACATCACTCCGACCGCTCCTGGTCCATCCACTGCCTTCAGTGGGCTCCATGATCCTACTTACTTTCCACCTATCACCCATATAAGGCGTTCTCAGAATCTGGTGGCTTGCGGTGCTAGATCTGGTGTGGTCACCTTGCGTGATCCAAACACCCTCAAGGAGGAACACTCTATGATGGCACATTACGCTGGACTCGAACAAATGGAAACCGAAGGCAATTATCTCGTCACTTGTGGACTGTCTCTCAAGTTAAACAATCCTTCCAAAGTCACTCCTTCGTATTGGTCATCGAAACTGACCAGATCATTGTTTTCGTATTCGAATCAAATAGGCAAGGTCATCCAGTACGAGACCCCCTGGTTAAAGTCTTCGACGTCCGTGCTCTACGCCCTCTACCTCCGATCACTTTTCCTTCCATTCCGTCATTGATACGGTTTCATCCTCGCATGTCCTCAACGCTCTTCATAGCTTCCTCACTCGGTCAACTTCAAATTCTTGATATCATCAACCCCATTCCCGCCAATTCATTTTTCCAGCTGGATTGTAGCAGCTATATCACCGATCTATGTATTGCGGGGACAGGCGAAGGTCTTGCATATGTGGACGCTGACAGCGTTGTACACCTTTGGACTACAGGTGCTGCTTCAGATGTTCCTCACGGGCCGATGAAATGGAGTAGAGCCACTCAGCCAGTGGAACTTCCAGACGAACAACCCGCACCCAACGACTCCCTATTTGACTGGGCTACGGAGGATACACCACTCAGCACTATCGGAATGCCATTCTACTCATCCGAGTTACTCTCAGTCATACCGGTTCAAAACTACATCACAGCCTATTCCCCCTTTTTCCAAGCTCGGCCCACTATCGAGCCCGACCTGCTTTCGGCTGTCCATCAACGTCAACAGCAACAGTATCACCAACATCATCTTCATTCTCCATACCAATATTCTACATCCGTCAATCCTGTCTATAGTACAAATGGCAGAACAGAGTTTGACAAAGTATGCTATCTGCCTCATTCAAAGAAGTCCAAACGCTATCAAGCCAGCCTACCTGCTTTTTCATCTGGAGCCTTCTCAGCGCATTCTGTTGCTGGGAGAATCATTCCGGGAGTGGGAAAAGGGTCTTCTACCGACACCCGCCGTCGGCTTAGTATCCCCCTGTTTAGAAGTGAGAAGGAAAAAGAAAAAGAAAAACGAATGATGCAAGGCCGAAAACGAAGGGAAAGCGCTGAGGGAATTTTGGAGGAAGAGACCCTCTCAGCTGGACTTACTCTTGAAGACTTCGAAGACATGCCTAAGTGGTACCGTCAGGTTGAGATCAAGTACAGCAAGTTTGGGATTGAAGACTTTGATTTTGGGTGAGCTCTCCCCTTCATTTACTTGGCCATTGCACACTCTAAACCGTAGCGCGATCAACAAACTGACCAAGTGTCAGAGGTCTTTTTACTGCACAGGTTCTATAATCGTACGAAATATAGCGGATTGGAGACACACATAGTCAACTCATACACAAACGCTCTCTTACAAGTCTTATACCATACGCTGCCTATCCGGCAGCTTGCCGAGTCGCACATCACTCTCACCTGTAGCGCCACCAGTTGTATGCTGTGTGAGCTTGGGTTCCTCTTCAAGATGATGGACGACGCAAAAGGTGTGAATTGTCAAACCACCAACTTTTCGCGTGCCTTTTCCATCAATCCTCGAGCTATTGCTCTTGCTTTAATGGATCATCATCACCAGGATTTCTTTCTCCATCGGCCTCG
Source organism: Melampsora abietis-canadensis (assembly GCA_002157025.1). Lineage (NCBI taxonomy): Eukaryota > Fungi > Basidiomycota > Pucciniomycetes > Pucciniales > Melampsoraceae > Melampsora > Melampsora abietis-canadensis. Next base: position 10,375 of record MWRH01020272.1, on the reverse strand, counting down.
CTCCGATTCCCAGTCGCTTAACTCCAGCTCCAATAACCCACACCGGTCGTATTCAAGTCTCATACAACTATGTCATCATTTCTTACTTGAGCAGATGACAGACGATGCGCGTCAACAACCTGGTCTTGGTATTACTGATCCAGTTGCCGTGATATACGCAACTAATTGGCGGACAGAACAAGTATGCCCTACTTGTCAACATTCTTCAGCACGTCCGACTGTTGCAAAAGTTGTTGAATTGGTCTACCCACGTCGAGCGTTATCAAATGAATCGCCTCCTGGCTCCGATTTATGCACCATCCTACGACATTCACTGGCTCGCGAAACTACTGCCAAGGCACCCTGTTCTCAGTGTGGTCAACACAGTCATCAACGCTGGCGACGTGTATTTGACAGTGAGACATGCGTTGAGGGGCGCGAAGGACTGCCGGCCATACTAGCACTTCATGCAGGTGTGACTTCAGTCGAGCAGCTAGACTTTTGGCTGGATAGCAAGCAGCAACACTCACATCGATTCCTGCAACCTGAAATCTCGATTGCGACAAGAGCTGGGACGGCTGAACTGATCATTGGGGATGATCATCCTGTACCTGCACCTGTAGATGGTGTTCGATACGAACTATGTTCAATGGTCTTGCAAATTGAGGCAGAGGATGAAGGACCGCACCTTGTGGCACTTGTCAAGGTAGCAGACGGGGGTGGTTGGCATCTGTTCAATGATTTTTTGGTTAGGAAAATCAGTGAAGAGGAGGCTCTGGGTTTTCCTGCAGCTTGGAAGGTCCGTTTAGAAGTCCATACCAAACCTACTTATCATAAGAGGTTGACTAACTGTCGATTGTTGTTGCAGATCCCCGCTGTTTTATACTATCGGCGGAAAGATTTGGACCAAGCTCTCGATTTCAGTATGCTGCCTACCAACATGGATCGCTCGATATTGCTTGAAGATATCAATGTATCTGAGTAAGTTGGATCTTCAAGGATTTACGGAATCTCTTGGCTCATCGTGATGGTTGAATTTCCCCTTGATCAGACGACGAGACGCAACCAAGATCCGGCATCAAGTCTTGAGTGAAGCTGAGCTCCCTGAGAAGGGCACGTTGGTAGCGATTGATGCAGAGTTCGTCTCACTTCAACAGGTAAGATCTTGTTGCATGTAGCTTCTTCTGTCCTATGATGTACATTGAAGTGGCTTTATTGTGTTTTGGGGATTTTGTTGTGTGAGTGAAGGAGGAAGTGGACTATAGATCAGATGGAACTCGGATTGTGCGACGACCAAGTCGGATGACGCTAGCAAGAGTATCGGTACTTCGAGGAGAAGGAGTTAAAACCGGCGTACCTTTTATTGATGATCATATCCAAACCTCTGAGCCGATCACCGATTATCTTACTGAGTATTCTGGAATTCGACGTTTGTGATTTTCGAGTTTCTTTACGGTCTAAGGATATGACTGATGGATTCTCTTTGGTATCTTTGTAGCTGGAGACCTGGATCATCGGTCATCACCTCATACACTTGTACCACTCAAGGTGGCTTACAAAAAGTTACGCCTACTAGTGGATCTGGGATGCACTTTTATTGGGCATGGACTTTCGAAAGATTTCCGTATCATAAGTTGAGTAGTGTTCATATAATCATAGGCCGTCTCGGATCACGAGTTTGAATTTAATGTTTTTGATTCTTTCACTATGCACTGCTAGATATACATGTTCCACCATCACAGATTATTGATACAGTAGATCTATACTATATTCCAAGTCGACAAAGAAGACTTTCACTTCGATTGTTATCATTCTTGATCTTAAAACATGATATTCAAAACGCTGGTACACATGATTCGATTGAAGATGCTAGAACTGCTTTACAATTGTTTGATTTTTATAGACAATTGGCAAATGAAGGTGGATGGGATGAAGAACTTGAAGACGTTTATAGGAAAGGAAAAGCAATGGTAAGAAAGCTTTTGATGTTATCACATACAGTTTGAAGGTACTTATTTGTGATGATTTTGATTGGTTTTAGGGTTGGAAAGTTGTGGCGGCTGTTCCTTCAACACCGATGATCAGTGCAGGGAAATGATCATACTCTTACTGAGAAAAATGCAGTGTACTTTAGGAATATCTCAATAAGTTTGCAACGAGCTTTTTCGTTTCAAGTGCTTTTTGTCCTGTGGAAATTGAAGTAGTAACCTGTTGTATATGTACGTAAATGTGTATGTATGATATGGATCATAGGAATTATTATTAGACACATTGGGCAATTAGCTTGGTTAACTAGACGTCGGTTGTGAAATGTACATTTCAATGGCGTGCATGGCAATTTATGTTTGCTGGCTCTGGCCCCAAATGCGCCATAACTGCGCGAATTGGGGGGTCTCTCCGAGATGTATTTCCAAAAAACCATGGTATGCGCCATGTGCCATTGAAATAGCGACGGATATCACAGAGTGTTAGATGTTGATGGGAGGATGATGAAGGTGTGATAAGTTCTCGTCGTACTCTCCAAATTGGGCGATATGATGTATTGATTATGCCAGAGATGATGATGATGATATCTATTGCATGATAAGTAGTGATATATAATCAAGATGAGAATAAGTTGGTATTTGGCATCCAAAAGACAAAAAAAGGTAAAATCGAAAAATCGAAAAAAAAGTTCAATAATAAGGATAAGGTTTAAGGGTTGATAAGAAGTGAAATTTATGAGTCTTATGCTGAGATAGAACCACGGGCTCTTAAACTATTGACTAATTCCATCTTTTGATCTCTTAAAGTAGTTTGTGTAGTATGATGGGTCGTTTTTAATTCGAGTTTAGCTTTGGCTTTTTCTAAATCAAGTACTGCTTTTTCATGTTTAGCTTGAGCAGAGAGTAATTTCTTATTAGTTTCTATAGGATAACCATGAAGGAAAATTGATCAATAAATCAGTGTTCTCCTTGCAATTGAGATTTTTGTTTTGGCAAAGATGTCAAGAAGATGTAGAACTTACTGAATTCTTTCACTAAAGCTTTATCTAAAACTTTTTTAGCTTTAACTTCTTCTTTTGCAGCTTTCTGTTCAGCTTTAGTTGCATGACTTCCGTCTTTAATCGCATTCTTGATTCTCTTTTCTTCGGCTTTGGCTTCTTTGATTAACACTTTGTTGTATGCTTTCTCATTCTTTAAGGCTCCTTTGGATGTTGGGCTCATGGGTTCCATGGGTGATGTCTATAGAAGAGTGAGACTTTTGGTTAGTGAAGGTGAGCCAATTTTGGGTATCATGACTTTGTAGCTTACGGGTCCTGGTATAGTATTGGCAGGTACGACGAGTGTGGGTGATGAAGGTGCTGACATCTTGTTGTGAAAAATGTAAACGTGAAGAAAAGACTGGGTGTGTTTTGATGTGATGTTTGAGCGAATGGAACAAAGCTAATGAATAATGTTTAAAAGATCATACGGCGATTGGGACTCACTAGTGCTTCCCTTTATAAAGAGTTTGTACCGATGAGGGCGAAGATGTGAATCTCCTCGAGGGTGACCAGGGATCGTTTCATGATGTCAGAAACAGTCGAAAAAAAGCCGTTTATCGATGGCCATGGGAGTGAGTGCATGTTCACTTTCGATCAAATAAAATCAGTCCAGCTCTAACATCTCGATTTTACGTTTAAATTTGACGATTTCAATCCTTCAAAACTCATACAAAATCTCATTTGAAACCAAACTGGTCCATTCTCAGAGTCACACCTTTGAGCTTAGAATCATAAAGTGATCTAGAACTGATACATACATGTTCTTACAAAGCTTTGATATGTGTATGTATGTGAAAATACTCTGAATCGGATGCCAAAGATTTGTGTGACTGATCCAAGTTAAAGAACTTGGGGTCTTAGACTTTAGTGAGGCCCATGTTGGACGGGTTAGGAAGGAATTTGTTGTGAGTTTGACGCGGTCCAAGTCTAGAATCTCCGGATGTAACATGTTCAACAGACGATCAGAGGTCAATTCAACCAGGCATGAAGTTGATAATCTATCGAAATCGAGGTAAATGGCGCGCTGTTACTCGAACAAACCTTGGACTGATGACGAACCGAAAGATTTCCACATGGGATGAAAGGCATAAGTGAGGACAAGTGGTTTCGTTTTGGGATAATCGAAGAGCTTGAACCTGCGATTTGCCTTCGAAGGCCCGGAGCCGCAATCCGAGTACGAGTTGAGCTTAACTTAACACAGTCCTCCTCGCGGCGTGCCTCGGAGGGCAGACTTTGTTTACAGCTGTGCTACATATTCTGATATGTTGTGTACCACGAAAATGGTCGTAGTCGGCCATGAGATGAACACGGTCAATCATTCCGCTCCGTTTAAAACTCAATGATTCTCGGCATCCTTAAAGCCATCGCAAGTCGATGCTGGGTGCACATGTTTCTTCATCCCTGCTGAGGAGGGAGAGGACATGTGTGCCGACGCCGGTAGGGTTCAAGTTGATGAAGTCTAGATGCTTCCATGTTGGAATACCTGCGGCGTAGCCTCGTGTAGGTCACTCTCGGAGGCCTTATTACCGCTCTCTACACGTCCTGGTCATTGGATGGGGTTACATGGCGATGATTGTGCGAAACGTTGCTGTGAAGGATAACAAGACAAACTGAATCTCGGTCTTGTAAATTCCGTCTCCTGAGGTTGTACATGCTGAGACCGAAAAATCATACGGAATATATCACCAGGATCGCAATTTGAGTGTTATAAGAAGACGATTTCATGAGAACTTGAATTACCTAATCCCATTTCACTATAATATGTATCATTAAAAGGGCTCCAGTAAGATGTAAATCGTCTTATTCGCCATGATTTTTCTATAAATCCAAAAAATCTAATCAGACCAAAGTTTATTTCACAACTTGATAAATTCTGATTGTATAGGTATTCTTGTTGGATCCAGTTAGCCATAAGGCATAGGTAACTACTCTTCAAGATCCTCCGTGATCAATCTCAAATTTTACTTTCAATTCTGAGTTCTGACCTTTGAGTTGGGGTGGGGTGCTTCAAGGTTTAGTCAAGCGATTAAATATCACCATTTTAAAATATTTGTCACTCCTGACTTGGAGAATCAGTGAGTCTTCGCAGGGTTGCCACTTCAACAACTTTTGAGCTTGCTTATCATTGGGCTCTTCGGTCGATCGATCAACAGGTCATTCTCTGCAAAGTGGATCAGAGTGAGTCGGTCGTTCATTCCAGCTGCATCCTCTTGACGCCGACGGCCAAATTCGTCTGCGGAGGGGCTTACCGACCAGAAAGATTAATCAACTAATCTCCGTCCAGTAACCTTTCAATTGACCTACCTTGTTTTCACACATATATAAAGGTATTGAGCAAGAAGATTTCCTTACCTCCCCCCCAGCATACTCATTTGTTATACTTTCACTCAGTCTTAAGCTACCCTGCTTATACTTGGAAAGCGCGTACTTTTACCGACTCTAATCTCAACACCCCTTCAAATCAATGTCTGACCCTTCAGTCTCAACCCCTATTGTGCGTAACATTTTCATTATTCGCTGCCACGTGATTTCGTCACAGGACGATGGTAACCTAAAGTTTTGACTAATACATTTTTTTCGATCGAATGATGATTTGAAAATTCAAATCGAAAGACTCCACAGCCTAAAGCAACCCCATCCGTATCAGGTGACTCTGCTACCATGGAGGTTGGAGTACCACAAACACCTGATAGCCCTCAAGATCGAAATGCTATCAGTCCTGAAAAACTAGCGGCAGAAGAACGAGAATTATTCATAAATCAGTCTTTAGACTCACCGGATCTCAAGACCAAAATGGAACCTGAGGCGAAGGGAGATGAACCTACAGATCAAGTTCTTCAAGAAGTCCAACAGAGCACAATTCTAAAAGGAAGAAGATTAGCTTTGGCTTTTGTTGGAATGCTCTTGTCTGTGCTTCTAATCTCCTTGGATCAAACTATCTTGAGTCCTGCTTTGCCCGTCATTGCTTCAAATTTTAATGCTTTGGATCAAATCGGATGGATCGCAAGTGCCTATGTTAGTTAAAGTTTTTTTTAACCTCATGCAAAAAAGAAAATCAAAACTGATGTTAAGTTTTTGTTTCTTTCCTTTAGCTTATCACTCAAGTCTCATTTCTCTTACTCTATGCACAATTATTGGTGACCTATAATCGTCGTGGTATCTTTGTAATGGCAATCTTCATTTTTGAATTAGGTTCACTAATTTGCGCCTTATCACCAAATGTGATCTGTTTGATTATTGGTAGAGCTGTCTCTGGTATAGGAGCAGCTGGAATTTTCATTTCTTGTTTGAGTATTATTGCAGATATTACAGAACTTCGAGATAGACCTAAGTTACTGGGTAGCTTTGGTGCTGTCTTTGCTGCTGCTTCTGTTGTTGGACCACTTCTTGGTGGTGCTCTGACTGATCATTTGAGCTGGAGATGGTGTTTTGTGAGACACTTTTCTTACCTTTTCAACTTGACATTTATAAGAGTTCTCTTCAGCTCATTTCGAATTTTCGCACATATACTAATAGTGTTTGTTTGTTTGATTTGATTTGATTTGATTTGTAATAGTGGATCAATCTACCTTGCGGAGTTATCACTGTGTTCTCGATCTTTCTTGTGATACCTAATACACCTGCACCACCGTTGTCAGAAAAACTTCTCGGATTGGTGGATCGTAGATGGAACTCGATCACTTTCGGAAAATGGATTCCACCTCATCATAGTGCTCTCCATAAACTCGGTAGTTTAGATGTTGTGGGAGCATTCTTAATGGTTGGACGTAGGTATTCTTTCATAGATCTCAACAATTTTCTAGATAGTTTTTGTACATTCTGAAACTTGGATTGTTTTATTAGTTATTATTCTGCTGGTCCTTCCATTACAATGGGGTGGAACTAAATACCCTTGGAATAGTGGAGTGGTGATCGGAACGTTTTGCGGTTTTGGTGTAATGCTTGTTGCTTTTCTGTTATGGGAATGGAAAGGAGTTGATGCAAAGAACGGAAGAGGACTCTTATCCTTTAGATTATTAAGAAACCGAACCCAGTAAGAGATTTTCTTTTTTCCTTTTCTTGGGCGGTAATTGACTTTTTAATGTTGGGTTACAGAGTCGGAGCTTGTTTACAAGCTTTCTTCATCAAATTATCCAGTCAGTTTTTTTCTTCTCTTTGATCAATGTAAAACATTCTGGATTTCCACTCAGAACATGTTTACTGAATTTTCCTTGACTTTTCGCAAATAGTGCTCAGCGTAGTTTGTGAGTACTTCAATACTATGCTTCCAAGATTTCGCAGCTTCACTAAATAAAAAATCAAAACATATCTCTAGACTTTCTTCCAATTTACTTTCAAGTCGTTCAGCATGCCTCAGCCACTAAATCTGGTATTAACTTACTTCCGCTCAGTAAGCCCTGTTTTCAACTTTATTTGATCCTCTTCACACTCAACTTTTGTCATTGAACAAATGAATTCTTTCGTCCCATATCAGTCTTATCAATCGTTGTTTCAGCGGCTGGAGTCGGTTTCATAATCAGTCATACTGGTTATTACTGGCCTGCATTGTTTGTTGGGTCAGTGGTTTTAACAGTCGGAACAGGACTTCTATACACCCTGGGTTTGTCTAGATATCAAATCAGTTTTTTTTGAACCCAATCAATGAAAAAACGTTTCTTGTTGACACTTGAATATCTTGTTTAGATGAAATTTCAAGCAATGCAAAGATTAGTGGGTTTCAAATTCTTGTCGGAACTGGATTTGGCTTTGTCCTTCAAAATGTGGTTGTGAGTGGTCATGTTAGATACTGATACTCTTGAAGTCAGAGCTCCCCATACTGATCATAAGATATTCTTTTCCAAAATAGGTCGCTATCCAAGCTAATGTCAAGGATCAAGATATTCCACAAGCGACTAGTCTATCTTCCTTCGCGTAAGCAATGCGACTCGTAATCAAATCGAACAGATTGGATTTCCAGCTAATTTTTCATTTTCTTGCCTTGAAGACAATTGATTGGTGGAGTAATCGGTATCGCCGTAGCGTAAGTCTTCAGTTTGATTTCCTTTTTTGAATGTCTTGTTTCTGTTTGTCTGTTGACATCCCTTTTGATTATTTGAAAATAGTCAAACTATCTTTGGGAACGCTCTGGGTGACAACTTACAAAAATACGCACCGGACGCACCAGCTGCACTTATCCGATCATCTGTACAGAGTATCAAACAGCTTCCAGATTCAATGAAGCCTGGTGTAATCCATGCCTATACTGAATCTTTAAGACAGGTAAGTTTCTTTGATGTATTTTCGAAATGAAGATATTTTTCTATCATCGGAACTCATGAATCATGGAGTGTATCATTTTGCTAGGTTTATATCTTAGGTATTGTTTGTGGAGCTGCTTCTTTCTTTTCGACATTTTTGGTCAAAAGTAAAAATATTAAAAATAAATCACCGGAACCGTCTGTTTGAATTGAATAATCTCAATCACTTCACGATCCCGATTCGATCAAGGACTTACGAACACATTAAAATGTAATAAAAAACGGTTGACGGACTTTAAGATCGATTTATATCATTCAATCTCCTAATTTCAAAACAGCGATCTTCTTTTACGTTGCATAATCTTTTTTTTTCCTTCTCACGAAAATATTTTCATTATCATTATACTTCTTTTATGGGTTGCTTTTCCTACCATGAAGAAATTTCAAAATGTATGTAGACTTGGATAATTTTCGTGTTTCTTATCGTTGTCATACGTGGACTTGCCTTAAGCATGGTTTTTGCAATATGTACATATGTATCAATTTTTTTTTGTCGGAAGTAAAACAATATGGGTCAGGTGAACTCGTAGTGATTACCCCACCCTTCAACATAGTTTTTTTGGTGATATTGATATCATGAAATCAAAGCACAAACTGAAGACCATATAAAATCTTCATTCTCCATAAGCCAAGTCCGCGTTTTTTTCCAAAGGTGAATCCCAAATGCTTTGCAAAACGTGCTGGGTGATACGTACATATCTGACCAGATCTGACCCAAACTTAACAAAGTCGAAGCGAGGGACGTTGGTAAGTTTGGATCTGACCGGCCTTTATCAAGATGACATACGTGAATGGAAAATCTGAAATGAATCTCCCTGAATCTCCCCCTATCACTCCCCCCACATCTTTGCAATCGTGATCCCTCGTGCCGTCGCCGTGTAGGGAAACCATGAGGCCACAACATGTATGGGGGAGAATACAGACCCATACTTGGAGCGCTTTTTACCGTAAGCTTGGCCAAATCCGGCTTAACCTACTGTAACATCGTGTTTGCCCTACCCGACCAGCCTGTCCATCTGACCCTGCTGAACAGGAAGAGGTGCATCTAACGTGATCCTCAGAAGAACAGAACCCACATACAAGAAGAACAAAAAGTCGATCTAGGCCGATTAGTATACTATGAAGAGATGGCTGAAAAATGTTTCGTAAGCGGACTTCTGGTAAAGACCATTTGAAATGAATATATTGAGTGAAACTTGAAAATCACTCAATACATTTTGACAATTGAATCATTTTGAAGACCATCCATAGTGGTCATCAAGCCTCATTGAAGTTATATAAACAATTGATTCAATTTAAATGTCATCCATCATGGTCATCAAGACTTTTAAAAACAACAAAAACACTTTTAGATACCATACATTGTGGTCATTGAGACTTTCAAAAACAATGAAAGGTTTAAGACAACGACCAAAGATAAGAACAAGAGTTGGAAGTGGAAAGTGAGAATCGAAACGTATCATGAACAATTTTTTCAAAGCAAAGGATGATGGTTGGAAAACATGATTAGTTATGGTAAAGAAGGGTGTATGGGATAGGAAGAGAGGTTTCTCACAAAAGGAAGGGTGAAAGGGTGAGGAGAGAGGATGGTATGGTCAAATAAAAAGGGACAAAAAGACTTTTTTTGGTTTGATATACGGCCTCAAGGCTGTATATTCACATCAACAAATATATCATGATACACAATATAATTGTTTGGCCAAATAATTTGACCAAACATCCCGGCTTTTTTCAAAATTCACTATATGTATATAGTAATATTCTGTATATTGGTTTGGTGTAGTATATTGCAATATATGTATATTGAACAATACCAAACGGGCCCTAAGTCATCTCAACTTGGACGCAGAGGTACCAAACAGATTGTGTGGATGTTGATAGTTTGTGTACACAATATATTTGTTCATCATGTTCATTGAACCTATGTCCTCAACATTATGTACAACTTTCAGTCTGAGTGGTAAATACATATGTACATTGAATGGGAGTTGGAGCACAGTGTGGCTATATACATCCACAGTCACTGCAAACATTAAACAACTTCCCTTTCATTGAGCAGGGGAAAATTATTGAG
>KZ123794.1:10721-27987 GCA_002157025.1 Melampsora abietis-canadensis | reverse complement strand
TTTTTCCTGATGTGATTATTTTTGTTCATCTTCCAGCTAGCTAATCATTTGTAGTCTGTTTATATCCTATTCCTTGTCTCTCCTTGAGCCTTTCAATCTGAATGATTTCATACAATTTCGGCTTCGTCCTGACATCTAGATCATCTATAACTTCCAGAGTCAAAAAGGAGTCGAAGAGATGATGTGAGCTACTTTGAGTGTTTGTTGAGTATTCTGGTATGAGTGTATCGTTTTATGACTTGAACCCTATCAAATGCCATCGAGGCTTCTCACCCCAAGTCTCAAGGGTTGCAAAAATATTGCTGTTGTAAACTATGCGATCGGCAAACGTGTGTCCAGGCGAGGGGAGGTTTGTACAAATCGTTTCATTTTTGGGAAGGATCTAATTGTGTTAGGTGAGCGCATGGTGATGAGATGCAGCACTAGATTACCGATATGTTGAGTCGATGATGAAAGGGTTGATTGACTTATAGACCGAGGGGTGATCCCACTTTTCCCATTATATGTAATCTTGTTCTCAAATTCAATCATTCCCAAAATCCGAGGGGACATCCTTAGTCGAACTCTACGCCCGCTAAGAGCAAAGGGGATTTGGTGGAAAGGCAAGATGATTGATGAAGCTGAACTTAAGCACTTCTCGAGATCAACCGATATCTCTTTGAGGGTGACAGGAAAAAAAAGTTGAAACTAATCAAAGTGACATTTTAGTAGTCAATCCGATATGAACTACAAAAGATCTTCTCGTAGGACAAGATACATAAAACAACTTCAAAGAGTTGATCATGAATCAGGACCGATGGAGGTGTAAGATTTGTGATCAGATGAATTTCATTTCTCAATGGTCTAAACCCTACCCTTGATAGTTCCTTAAACCGATGGGTGACGGCTATAAGCAAGAAAGAAAGCTGATTGATGATGATATACTATTGATATAAATCTCACTATCCATTGTTTGATTATTTTTCGTATATTTCATCTCCAAAGAACTGATAAATTTATACATACACTTTTTCATTCACATCATTTCTTACCTTTTCTTTCTAAACAACTTTTAATTACGCAATAGTACCCTTTTAATTTTTCTACAAGTCGATCCTTTTTCTAAATCCAAGAATATAAACATAAAAAAAAATAACATCAAGCAAACATCATCATCAAATCAAATAGAAATCAATCAGTTCTCACCAGTACTCGAGATATCGTTAAGAAACTAAGAGAAAAAATGTCATACGAACGTCCAACATTTGTTTTAAATCCTTCAACAGGTTTACCACCACAAGCCATGTATGGTCATCCTCATCCACCGCATCAATCGCCTATCATGTTAGCTTATGCTCCTCATCCAATGATGATGCCACCACCACCACCACCACCACCGCATCATCTTGCCCATCCCCATCCGCATCATCCATCGGCTCTTTCTCCTCACATGATGAGTACTTATACTATTCCGGCTCCTCCGTTCCAACAAGTCCCACCCCCTCAAACTCAGAACCAGCCTAAAAGATCTGGGTTTTGTAAATTCTTTAATGCTGGGAAAGGCTTTGGATTTAGTTTCGTAGTTTTCATTTTCTATTTCAATCGATGTCTTTTGTAAAATGATGATCACTCTTACTAATTCATTCCTGATTTTCGTGATATTTAGTCCAAGATGACAATCCGGCTGAACTTCCTACTATGGATGGTGATCCAGGAACAGACAGTTGAGCCTTTGTCTTTCTTTATTTCAAATTATATTCCACTTTGCATACAAAAACCAATTGTATCATCTTTCTTCTTCTTTTTGGTCTCTTGGTGTTGGAAAGTTTTTGTACATTATTCTTGTATCACAAGATGTGATGCTGGATTTAAATCTTTATTAGATGGTGAAAAGGTAGAGTATGTTTTGGGTAGATCGAATAAAGGTTTAGCAGCTTTAGATATCACTGGACCTGGTGGAGCGCCTGTTAAAGGGGCTTCTAGTAATCCTTCAGCTAAATCTCCATCTGTGTATGTTTTGATCTTTTTTTTTCAGTAAGACTCCAACTGATTTTCTAATGGCTTGGATTGATCGTATGTTAGGATCAAGAGCCAACAACAACAGCAACAACAATATATGCCGGCTCAACAAGTATTCCAGACATTCCCTCAATCCATCCCTAGTCCCTTCCTAAGCTGTCCCATCGGTCCACCACAAAATCACAATCTAACAGTCACAAGACCGACCAGAAGTATCTCTCCATCACTCGAATCAAGTGGTTTATCTCAACAAGGCTCAACATGGATTCCCAACTCCACCACACCCAATCGATCACCTCAAACAAATGTTAGTCCGACCTTTGGCATCAACTTAGGAGCAGTAGGAACGAAATCGATGAGAAGAGAAGCCACCGAAACATCCTTCTTAGGGGTGAATAGCCTAACGACTAAGATGTTAAGGGTTTCTTCGACTCCAATCCCATCAGGTTTAGGTATCGGTGTAGTTTGGGAATCGACAAATCATAATCATCCTAGATCTAGAAATCATTCTCCGATACCTACTACTACGATTTGGTCGCCTCCAGGTGGTAGAAGAACTTCGTTGCAAAAAGATTCCAATATGCATTTTCCGACTCGTAGATCGGGTGAAATCGATCGCACTCAATCTAATTGGAGAGATTCACCTAAATTATCTTCTTCTACTTCAGGTTTAATCTCGCCTAATTTAAATGTTGAACAATCTCCTATCTTACCTCAAAATCTTTTATCTGATGAAAATTTAAAGGCTTCTTGATGTTTGATTTACGTTTTTCTTTATATCTTTCTCTCGTGTTTGGTTTTCTCACCTTTGTGTTTCGGATTGGTTTTTTTTTCGATTCTAGTTTTTCGCTTTTTCTTTGAACCTCAGTCATTTTTTCTTTTTCATTATCATTCATTTTTTCCCCACATATATAGCATGAGTTGAGGTTCTGTTTGATTTAATAGTGATTTTTCTTGATCGTCCTTTGGTTTTCTTCTTCTTTGCCATGTTTCTTGGTTTTTGAATTTCTCAGTTTTTGTATTGCATTGGAATATGAAAAATTGAAGAAAATGACAGAAAGTTTCATATCTATCCAGAATATGATAAGAACAATGTAAAACTTCTGATGTTGAAAACCTCACGATTACCACTGGGCGGAAGAAAATCCTGTGAACCGTGACTGAGTGCGATATATCTTGCTCAGAGTCGAGTGACAGATGCACGCGCCGGCATTCTTGTGCACTTGACGACTTTGGCTAACGCGATGCACAACCAGGCATAACGTGACAAAGACGTTTTTCCAGGGTCATTCTGGTCCAATGAACCGTTGGATCAAGATTCTTTTCTTCATCAGCCTGCAAGGATCTTTGAGGTCCCACATTCATGTTCCAAGAATCAGCCAATCAATCATGAGTGATCTATACACCCGGGCCCATCGCTCGTCACGTAAGATTTACCTTGTGCCAATTAACTGGGGATTACGCGACGAAAGATATGAAGCTTCCTAGCCTTTAGGTTCCAATGGATCCGAGGACCGTGAACGTCCATTTTGGATGCGAGACAAGCAGTGATGTATGGCTAGGTGTATATCGCTAGAGACCGGTTGCTTCTATACACAATCAAGCGAACATACATATTTATTACGAGGAGCACTATGGTTGATTGATGAGGTTTTGGCGGTGAAACTTGGACTGGGAATCGGCTGATTCAGATATCCTCACGCGTGAGTTTCATACATATGAAGATCTCGAAAGTAGAAATCCAATCGAAAACTGGAAGTTGAACAACACCAAGAAAGACACATCCCGGATCTACCAAACTGTCTTGACATTCCTTCCCAAAGAAAGCAATACTCAAACCCACGTAGAGCTGGTTTCGTAAAAACGAATCCAGCCGATCAAGTGTAGGTACTTGCGGGCTGGCCATGGATCATGGATCATGATCAAGGTAAACCAAGGAATCAGCTCTTTTTGCTGATCCTTCGTACGCCAGTCCCCCTACAAACACTGCTTGAGTACGGAGGTAAGGAAAGCAGGCGAATGGGATATATCTTTGATGAGATGAGGAATTAGGAGTAAACGAAAAGATATCAGGAGAGCCTTGAACCACCCACATTCTCAACGTCCCACATCCCACAATTTATTCTTGCGTCTCGTATCAAGCTTTTCGAAGAGAAATACCTTGTGATTAAACAAATAAGTACAGCCAAAGTACCACCTCAAATCTTCTGAAATAAACCTACCAATCAAATCTTTAATAGTCAATATGCGCTCATTTACCATACTCGCTATCATTGTGCTTTTTCAACAGCTCATGGATCTCCATTCTTTTCCTCGTGAATCTCACGTAGCACAGGTTGCATAGGTTGCATTCCTTTTGAAATCGCCATTGCGTGAAACACGCGTTTTTTCTCTGCATCTTTATGTGTTATCATTCATCAAGTTTGCATTCCCTGCGAGATTCCTTCTCTGAAAATGTGACTTTTGTTTTCACTTGTATATATATATGACTGTTTGGGCTTTTTCTGTATAGCTTTCTCTCGCCATTGGGATGTTGATTTCATGTATGCTATGTTACAATATCAGCCCATTTCTTTTGGCAACACTTTAGGAGTTACCTGAGTAAATCGCATGATCATGTCTCAATTGCTTTTCCAGTCAAGAGGAAAGCGGAGAAGTTTTGGTTCGGGTGATATGAATGGCCTTTCGAAGAATATGAAAGACAGTAGCTTGTTGGAGGATTATTACTTCTGGGTGACATTGGGGTTCGAGTTCTACATAAATACGCTTGGCGACAACTTGAGCAGTCGATGTCAGTATTTGGCTCAAGAGCCTGAGTCGATCACCTCTTCTTAAAAGGTCACCATCAGTCTAAACATGCACTTGGAGAAGTTGGAGACTTCATAAGATGTGTCCCTCAAAGGCACGAAAGCAAACGCAATTATATAAGAGTGCGAGGATATACGTATGGTGAACTTTCAAATTCAACTCCTAACAAACGTGAACCAAAAAAACACCCTGCCAATCTCAAGAAAACTGTCGAACTAGATCTAAATGATGTTCGTCCGTCACAAAGATCGTCACCTACATAAGTACTACAAGTCAACTTCCAGATCAAACTCATACACCCATGGATACAGATGCTATCAACTTAGAAACTCGACCTAGTGGTGTATTTACGAAGAATTTGTCGCCAGCGCCATTTATATGTGCACGTTTGAGGCTTCGAAAACTGACAAGTGGGGTGAAACTGATGAGATCAATCCTTCAGGAAAGACAAGTGCTCGATCATTCCCTATTTAAGCCTTAACCATCAAAAGCATAACGTTTGAGTAGAACCAGGTCTTCAAGTAGTACTATATAGTATTTGACTGCTCGAGGTCTCTTGCGACACTAAACAGCTCAGTGGGGTCAAGCAAATTGACCTTTCATTCTAGATATGACCAGGTTTGCTTGCATCTTCAGCATACTTAGGCAGAAGCAAAAGGCATCCGAATGAAGAATGCAGATCAACCCAACCTGGCAACTCGGGGGATCTCTGGTACATAATCCCTCAGAAAAGGCAAGGCCCGAATCTTCTCAAGCAGAGGATTGCTCAGCGAGTAAGACGATGCAGAAAAAGATCCAAGGGTTCATTGCGAGGGCAAAGGGTTTTTGGGTTCTCCTAAAATCTCAAGCCGCATTGCTTGTTGCTCAGCTTTCGATAAGCGAATATGAGCAGGGATGAAAGTAGCACCAGCATAGTTGAACCCTCCAGCGGCTGTACCCCATAGTGCACAGTTTCCAAGAGCCTAGTCGAAAGATAGGAGAATTAGATCCATGTCAGTCTATGGGTTGGAGAGACTACTGTGTCGAGTGTTTTCATAAGTTATATTCTTACCATCGGTAGGTGTCCAGCTCGTACACCGAGAACGAAACCAGCAGCACAGCCTCCAGCAGCTGCATTCCAAGGATCATTCTCATCTCGCAAGCTGTGAATTGAGTATCCGAATGAGAAAACACATCCACAAATTAATTGGTGTTAAGTCGTCTTTTTGATGTTGATCGATATGTTACTCAACCCAGCCACTGTTTCCGATACGCCCCCGTACGTGAATCCAATCGCAGCTGGAAAGATGATTGACGTTGAGTTGAAGGGTCAAAAATGTTGTTTTTGCGCCACTTAGTTTGATCACTTACCGGCCATAGCAGCAAATTTTGTCACGTTTGCAAAGTAACCCTTGTAACCATCGACAGGAGAAATGACTCCGTGGTGAATAGCACTAACTATTGAACCTGCGAGCTGTTGAGAATTTGTGGGATGATGTTAAGCCAAAAGGACTGAACGTAGCTTGAAGTTCGAAAAGTGGATCGGTAGCTGACTGACCCCGGTATAAGTCCCTGCTTTGGCAGCAGCTGTGAGAGCTGATTTGTGATCATAAGGTTTGTAATCCGATCGAGGATGACCGAGAAAGAATGATCCCATGAATATCGGAGGTCGACGTTCTATGTCACCCATGTTTTGAAGCTACAAGACGATAAAGTTGATGATGATGCTGAAAGAGGCTGAAAGTCAATCGATCGATTATGGCGAAGTAGAGTGTTGGTTCAGCCTGTCTAAACCCATACCTTGCCGACAGATTGAACACCCGGGTTTTCTCGATAGACGGCATTGCTCCTCATTCCTCGAACAATACCGATCCTGGGTTCAATCCCTGTATATAGCACCATTCATGACTGTATCAGGATTTCGGCACATGGCACCCTTCATTGCTGCATCAGGATTCCTGCAGTGCCACTCTCTTCATCGAGATGGGTCAAGATGTCCGAATGAATCAAATTTTGGTGAGAGTCTTGTGGTTCCTCATCCTCAGTTCATTTCTGGTCTATCTCTGATCTCCTAGGCTTCTTTTGATCTTTTCCTTCAGGATATTTTCACAGCTCCACAGATAGATCTATACCATGTTTCCAAGGAGATAGGGTGTGTAATCATATCCAAGCCAAATCATTTGTTGAAATAATACCAGAGAGATGAAGATCATTCAGCTTCTAACTAGCGGAGAAAAGTTGATGTCCAGGCTTTTGACCTGTAGGAAATTCAATGCATGTGTGTTTTCTCAAGGGTAAGCCTTGTTGTGCAAAATGAACTTCATTCACTAGAGTGGATCATCTTGCAGAGCACAGAAAACAAGCATCAATGAAATTCTGGCAGCTTGTGAGTCACCATCTCTAATGCAGTCAATCATATGGCCCTGGGGCCAGCATATGAAGATTGGCTACTCTAAATTTCTTCAAGTTGATATCACTGATCAACAGAGTTCAATTCACAATGCATAAGCATTGATCAGAAGCATAACCTAAATTGTTGGTTCTGCAGATAGCCCTTCATACTTATGAAATTTGATCACAACTCCATTTGTGATATTCACTGAGGCCATGTTCACTTAGCCCAGATTTTGAGAAAGCACGTTCTGCTTGACCGCTTTTCTACATGTAGAAAAGTGATTTTTGTAAAAGGAAATAAAAAATCATGTTTTATAACAAAAGAGGTCATGAAGTGTTTGGTTAATGTGCAATTAGGAGGTTTTCAGTAGTTGATTCAAGTTGATCACCTTGACCACTCTCCCATGTGATCCAAAATCTAAACTCCCATTGCTCATTCAAATCCCAGCTTTGTTTATCACCGCATTACAAAATGGTTGTCAATCTAGAATTAGAAGTAGAGGTAGTTTCTCTGAAATCTAATCAACATTACTTATCCTTGATCAGATCCACATCTTTTCACTGCCCGCAAAAGGCATTTTTCACATGGAAAAAATGATTAAAAACACATTAAAACTGCATTAAAAGTATGTTTTTCTGCATTGAATCTTGATGCTCAATCAATTTGTGCATTAGCGGTGTACAAACCTAGAACCCAACATGAAAACCCATCAAAAAACACAATGAAAAGTTGGGTTTTCATGTTGGGTTGCGCTGGAAAGGTTTAAACGCCCTAACCCCCATCACATCCTAAATATGAAGTCTTGTGCTGCAGGAGTCATCATCTAAATCTATCATCAACTCATCATTCAGATTACATGCATCAACATCATCATCCTATACCAAAAAGAATATTCAATCTAAGCTCATTGCTTCTTTATTATTATCATCATCATCAAGCAATTCACACAATTTCAATTTGGCCAACTCATCAATCAACTTCAACTAGAAGAGCTACATGGATGTTAACTTCTTCTGTCAGGCATTTGATAATGATTAGTATTTGGAAGCAATCACTAGAACTTTGAGATTGGTCTATCATGTGCTTTTGTTATGAAAATCAATTGGGATAAGTTACTAATGATTGATATGAAATAATGAGTACTCTGATCTCTTTGAATGTTACTCTCAATTCAAATAATGTCTCTATATCATGTTTTCTTTTACTAGATTGATATTGGTTCCTATAAAATGAGACATCATTGTATTTGGGAAATGAAAGATAGTAAAATGTGTTTAAAAGTGTTGCATTGAATCTTTTGATCAAGTATACCTTGATTAAGAACATGGATTATAGCACCAAACTCCTACATACATCAACCTTATTCAGGTCATTGCTTGAAATTTTGACTCTTGACATCATCCACCGTTGTGCCAATTGAAATCAAAGCATTTTGAAGCAAGTGTGACAGAGACAGAGTCAGTGTGGATGTGACTTGTGAGCCTGTTTTGTGGAAGAACTTGATGGTGTTGTGTTGGTGAGGAAGGAATAGTTGAGTTTGATATGGACTCATTTTTTTTCTTCCAACAAACGGGTGATAAGATCTAGCCTATTTTAACCCATGAAAAAAAACATGAAAAACCCCAAAAATAAGTTGGGTTTTCATGATGTTTTCCCATGTTTTTTTTCATGGGTTTTTTTCATGGGTTTTTTTTCATGTTGGGTTGTAGGTTTGTACACCACTATCAACTGCAATAGTTTTTTCCACGGGAAAAATACCTTTTGCTGGCAGTGTTTGTTGGTAGAAGCAGCAACTCATCATAATAGTAACCATAGCTGAAGCTTAAACTTACCAAAGTCCCCTCTCAAGACAAATTGAGCGAGCTTGCAAGATAGGAACTTACAACTAAGTTGTATTTTGGCATGAGAGCATCAGCCACCAAGTCCCCTTATGTTGTTTTTCTAGATTTCTTGCTCTCCTCACTGATGAACATGAGTTTGTGTTTCAATCAAACTTTCTCAAAATGTGTTTCTACATGAGCCCACAGCCTTCAATTACTGGTACAGTGTGTGGATCCTCCAAAAAGCTGGTTTTAAGATCTTTACAAAAGCAACTTTTACTGAGACCTTTGTACCCTACAGCCTGAATGCAGGCTGCACACCCATTTACAACCTGGGAATAAGAGCTCAAAAAGTTGCCTCAAGAAAAGAGTCACACAGCAGTTTTTTGAGGTTTAAAAAGAGCACAACACACCATCAGTGGCTTACTTGCTATCCTTGTCACTATTTTCCTCTTATGCAGCATATAATTCCCTTTGCTCAACTTGATATCCAGCGGCCTTAAGACTAGATGCTGTACTTTTTGCTTTGTATGGTGCGCTGGCCACCATAGCAACTGAGGTTTTTGCATCAAAGATTGGTAAGAAATATTTCTTTATTGCTTCCAACACTTGATCATTGGTGATGTCCTGTGGCAATTGATGGAGTAAGCCACCTATAAACCCAGATAGATGCAACTTTGACCTCAAGATAAAGTCCTGACCTTGGTTTTGTTTAAGAGTTGTCTTGATGCGTCTTTCTCAATTCCTTTGAGGGCCATGTTTGTAAAGGTTGAGTATGCCTACAAAGATCCACAATTGAATTTGTGTTCTACATATCTTCAAATGTGATATAAACCTGCTCAGCTTACCGCACTTCCAACAGTTGAGTCTTGGGCCGCAGTGATAAATGCCAAGCTGCTCCTAGCCGACTCTAGTGTTAGCTCATCAAGTTCAACCTACAAAGACAGATCAAGCATGAGGTGTATAAGATCTTAATGGTATCTATGGACCAACAAAGATGAAACAAATTCAGGCAGAATCACCTTTTTATCAACTAGATCTCTCATGACTTTCCCAGCTTCATCAAAAGCCTTCCAACTATCCGGACTGCTGTAAATTTGCATACAAACAAGCCCAGATTCTGCGTACGTGTGCATGTAAACTCCGTAAGCAAGTCCTGTTCCTCTTATGTTTTTCCAGAGATGGCTGTCCATTGCGTTGAGTACACTAATAGCTACTTTCAAAGCGGGTCGATCTGGATGATCAAAGCCTTGGGGCCCTGAAGTGTCCAAAAATAATATCAGTACATCAGTGATATGCAAAGACTCATTTGAACCTCATCAAGTATACATACCTTTGGCAACATGATAAGCATAGCTAGACTCAATTGAGGGCATACTGATCACAATTGCTTTACCAGATGGCTTACGGCCATCAGCACTCAGGACATTGTTAGTGTACAGTGGCGGTTTCAATTTTGATGACTGTGCTACGTCAAAGCAAATTAGACAGGAAATGAAGTGGAGTCAACAGGATCTAGCCCATACCGTGATCTTGTGGAAATACTCCAACCAGCTCTTCTTGGGATCCTTCAGATTCTTTATGTCTCCTGCAACACTGAGACGCATATTTGAAGGTTGTAACACTTTTTAGATATGAGGGGAGATCAAATTAAATCTGCATCAGTTCCCACGTGGTTTGGTAAGTGTGTGGAAGACAGCTCACAGTGCTTGCGCAGTTGCTCCAGATGTTCAATAACTTGTTCAGGGTTGGATTCCAGCTGTCTCATGATTTCTGGTAGCCATTCATCTAGGTTTAACAAATTAGTTGATATGCTTGGTGCCTGGTGGGCTGAATACAGAACTTCCTCATATAATGCAGCACAGACACCATCTCCATCTCTTTTCATTGATGGGATGTTTTGCAAAGACTTGGCAACAGTAATTTGAAGGCTGAGCCAGAGTAGCACTATATCAGTATATGGGGTCTTGCAGTTGGACAAACAGAACTCACCGGTCAATGTCAAATTGGCTTCCCCAGAGAAGATCATTAAGCCTACCAATCATTGTTGGGTATTTAGTTTTCTCAATCTTGAGAGAAATTTCTAAAGTCTGACCAATTGAAGGCCCCATAGCTGCTTCATAGCAAACGGTTTCCTTGTCAAGCTCTTCAATAACTTGATCAAATGGAACCAAGGTGCCATTGGATCTCTTGACTGGCAAGGAGAAAAATGAAGCTAGGTAGACGTAGAGATACTTAAAGAGGTTTGCTGGCAAGTTGGTAGGGGACAAATGGACTGAGAGTGTGAGGAAGTTGGACTCGACATCTATCAAAGTGAAAAGTTTCATAGGGAACATTGTAGATGGGAAATCAGTCTTCAAAAGCCTGATTAGCACAATTATTAAATACTGACGGTCAAATTGGACAAAGTACGGCAACTTAGTTGAATCCTTCTTATCAACTTGAGTCTGAAGATCACCCTTCAAGGATCCATCAGCCCTGGCAGACTCTACCTCAATCCATTTGATACTTTCTACCTTTGGAATGGGGTAGTTGTGCTTAAGATCAACAGGGTAAGGGGTGTTGTTGAGTCTTTGAGCGGCTTCCAGTTTTTCTTGCAACTGTTCAAGACCCTCAGGTCCATACTTCTGTTTGGTAGCCTCTACTCGGGCTTTGGTATCAGCTGCCAACTGATTGGCAAGGTTTGCCAAAGGTTTTCCAATGACAGTGACACAAGGCCTTTCTACAAGCCATCTATGTTAGACACGGAAAGAGATCCACACAGATCCTGTCAGTTTAACTTCTCTGGAGCATATACTCAAAAAAACTGACTCTTTGAACACTGAAGACCACTGCCTCTTTGACCAGCCGGCCAAAATGTTGTAACGTTGAAGTTTTGTGGATAGACCAGCTGCAAGTTGTTCACTGGACCCAAACAAAAAGTTGGAAATGATAGCTGTCGCAAGTGTCTCATGCGCATCCACTTCGAATTGATTGGCAAGCTTGAGAGCACCGCGCTTGATGGTCCTCTGCATACGTTGCATATCAAGGTTCTCAGCTTCTTGGGCAAGTGATTTTTTGAACTCGTTGCCAATGCTTGACAAGTGTTCATAAGGAACACTAGAAATGTAGGCTGACATCACAGTCTTTTCAGCATCGGTTGGTTGAAAGGTGATACCTGGGAATGGTCAAGGATAGCAAAAATATGTCAAGACAAGAGATAGCTGAAAATTTTAACTTTGAAAAAAGCTTGATTTAGACGCACCCGTGCACATTGGTTTCTCGATCTCTACAAAAAAGACAAAAAGAGAATCAGAGACGGTTCATACACCCATGCTGTCAAGACAGGTTTGAAGTCCTCACCAATGAACTTTTTTGCTAAGGGCGAAATAGCTGTATCAGTGAGATAAGTTTCCAGAAGCTTTAGAGCGTCTTTGAGCAAGTGGTCCTGAGTAATAAGAGTAGATGATTTGAAATTTAGTGTGAAAATCTCATAAAAGGAAAAAAACCCATTTACATTGGTGTCTGGTCCCACCCAGCTGATCTGAACTTCTCCCACACTCTCATCTTCCTCTGGAAAAGGCACCTCTACTACCTTGTCCTTTGTCAGCACTGCCCCTCCCATACTAGCGGTCTCCAGGAATGGCCGCTTCCAACCCTCAGGAGCTTTTTTGTGTCCATGCTTGATTAGGGAAGGCTCCACCTCGTTTTGTAAAGAATTCAAAAGCTGGGCAGGGTCGACTTTCCCGGTAACAATCAGTTGTAGGTTGTGTGGGCGATAATAGTGGCTGTAGTATTTGCGAACTAAGGATCAAAAACATTTAATACCAATAAGCTTTGCCAAGCATTTGATAATTTGGGGAAACATTTACTTTGATCAACTGTTAGGACCCGCAATGCATCCATTTTGCCACCAGTCTCACTCCGATATGCACTTGTAGGCGGGTAAATCTCACGCCGAGATCTGACATATTGGATCATGATACGCTTATGAAATCAGAAAAATGTCCAGTGCAACATGGAATCTCAAGCAAAGGCGTACCTAAGAGTCATTAAATCGGCGCTGCTATTCTCACATCCTTGCATCTCAGAGTAAACCACTCCTGCGTCTTCTCCTTCTCCATTGATGTGGTACACCTCAGTGGTGAATGCGGAAGAAGGGATTTTTGCATAAAGAACTAGGGCACAGAGGGGATTGATGAACAAATCTTCGACAGTAAACGGCGGTATTTGCCACAAAATTCAAAACTCACTATGGTCAAGGTAGACTGTTTGAAAACAGGGATCTGTTGATTCAGTTTGCGATTCTGGGTTTCTAGGTAGGACCAAACTACATACCGGGTAATAACCTCAAAAAACCCTCTGATCCAGCAGTAGTGACTGTATAAGCTGTGTGAGTAGTCTCAGTCCAGGCGTTTGTTCCAGTGGAAAAAGACCTGTTGGCTAGACTGTCAAGAATTGTGTTATAGGGATACCTACGGGAAGGAGCAATTCAGTGGAAATTGTAGAGGATGTAGTCAAACCATTCACTCACTTTTTTGATCCATGAAATACGAGATGTTCAAGCGTGTGGGGAACACCGGAATCATTGAAGATTTCTGTAGCAACTTGATAGGAAAGTTCCTTGCTCGAGTCACTAAATGCAAGTACTACATTTCAATAAAGAACATACCGGTGAAACACCCATTGACCAGTGGACCTGCCAAGATCAGCCGGAATGATGGTCAAATTCAGCCGGTGACTGCGAGACACTATAGAGGGCGTGAGATACCATCAACATCAGCCCAGACGACGCTCAATCCAGTTTCACGGCTAGTCCATTTTGCAACCTTGATAGGAGCAGAATCCAATTCAAATGGGTCGATGATCCTGTCAAAGTTTCCTACGGAGCCAGGTATTTTGACATCCTGTTCTTCTTTTGCAGAGTGAGTTATGGCTTTTTCAATGTGTTGGTCATTTTCATCATCAGCAACGGATAGAAAATCTACGTTGAGTGGATCTGTGTCCATACTCGAAGATGAAGTACCTTTCCCTAGTCCGTATCCCGTATTGATACCTTCTGGGAGAGTTGGGAGCCCCACAATTGTCATCTTCTTAATGATCGTCAGAAGCATCATAAACACGAGGAACCCTTGGTTGTGCCATCCTCTCAGGACTGGAAACATTGTCGAGTATATCTTTTGCGGTATTTTGCGCTCTAATGTATCGGCAAAATGGAACCTCGACTCTGTAGGAAAGATATAAGAGAATAAAACTTCTGTAGAAACTAGAAGGTTTATCAGTAAAGGTCCCTAAGAATCTAATGATCCGCAGAGCAATGCGACCAAAACATCCAGTCTGAGTACAGCGCTTAATAATAACATCTGACAAATCCTCGCGCAGTCCATGGAACTTGTCGGGTACCCGGAGCTCATTCGCAGGCAAGGGCTATATTTAGTAGGATCTGATCATCGATGGACTTCACGTTCTTGATGTATCGGTCTACACTCGAAATCAGGCTTTTCGCCGCGTTTCATCCTATCGAAATGAGTGCAAAAGTCAGGCATCACCCTATGCTGCTCTCATACCTTCTCTACAACCCTTCTCGCGAGCCGTATGCGGGGACTCCCCTAGCTGTGTGCAAAATGGAGGACCTAGCAGTCCGTGTCACCAAGCTTGACCAAGTTTGACCGCCAAACTCAAACAGGATTTCAGGGGTTCAGAGACGTCTATGATTTAGCATCAAACATATCCTCGCGAAATCCGTAGAGCTGGTCGGGGTAAACAGACTGGGAATACGGCTGAGCCAGAACTCCGCCGCAGTCGAGGGTCATAGTTAGTAGGATGTGATCATCGATGCGCTCCACTTTCTTTTATCAGACTGAATATCAGATTTCTGCCACGTTTGAACATATCCTCGCGAAATCCGTAGAGCTGCATCGGGTAAATGACTGGGGAACCAGCTGAGCCAGAGCTCAACCGCAGTTGAGGGTCATATGTAGCAAGATCTTATGATTGATGTGCTTCGGTTTTTTAATATCCTAGGCTTGAAAGCAAGCTTTGTTCCGCTTCTCGAGAGCTTCATGCGAGGACTCTCCTAGCTGTGCAGAAAATTCAAAATGTAGTAGTCCACTCCTCGACTTTCAAGGACATCCATTTCACGGCTTGAGATCCTGACGTTCAATAATTCAGCGCTAATGACAAGCTCAATAGTATTTGACCTCCTGATATGCTCGCAGCGACAGACCCGTAATTTCTTTGGGCTTTGGTTACACACAGAATCCATTCGCCTGACATATCACTGGTTTGATCTTAGTCAAATGCAGCAATCAACCTGTGTATAGACTCCTCATCAATAAGACAAAGATGACGCAATGGTTTTCTGCTTCGGGTCAGATCAAGTTAAATCACCATTCGATTTGTAAAAAA
Source organism: Melampsora abietis-canadensis (assembly GCA_002157025.1). NCBI lineage: Eukaryota > Fungi > Basidiomycota > Pucciniomycetes > Pucciniales > Melampsoraceae > Melampsora > Melampsora abietis-canadensis. Next base: position 12,600 of record KZ123794.1, on the reverse strand, counting down.
ACAAAACAAAACAAAACAAAACAAAACAAAACAAAACAAAACAAACAGATATCTGAGATCTTCAAGAAGCAGAATCATGATGCTGAAACGTCACTAGATTGAAGAGCAGTACTACTCGGAAAGTTTTCTTTCCAACAAGGATCTCCACCATCGGCATAATGTTCTCGTTTCCAGATTTGAACCTCTTTTTTAACGCGTTCGAGTAAGATTTGACAAATTTCAAATGCACCAGCTCTTTGAGCTGATGAAACCCCAATGATAATACTAGTTTCTCCGATTGGACATTCACCTAAGATATGATGTATTACGATTTTCGAATCAGTTGCTTGAAGGGTTGGGGCGTTATGATCTCTTGCTTCTTTGATTATCTCGAGCATCGTTTTGATGGCTAATGAAGCATAAGATTCGTATGAGAGAAAAGTAACCGTACGTCCTACATGAATAAGAGAGGGTAATGATGATTCAATGATTTTTGATGAGTACTAGTGAAATAAGACGATTAAAGCGAGCCTTGAAAAGAATCTCGAGTTGTTCCGATGAAGATAGCCTTTGCACCGACTGTGGGGCCAGAGATTTGATCAACCACAGTTTGTAAGTTTAATGGTGAAGTAGTGAGTAGAACTTGATCTCCGAAGTTATTAGATCCAAATGAGTGTTGATCGTTTGAGTGATCAGTCATCTTTCCACTGTAGGCTCAGCTAGGTATCTGATGACGAATGCTGTATTGTGTAAGAGGATGTGGTTGTGAGAGGATTGATACGTTATTCAGTTGATGACGTCAATTCGATGAGTAAAGGATGACTGATTATGGGATTAGATAAATTGAGAGTATGGGTTTATAGAGGACATGCTATGTATAAATATTAATTTTCTTTTTTCCATTTGGACTGACTCATTTGACTTCAACCAATCAACTCGAACAATGACTCAAGATTCAGAAGAAGCTTCAGTTTCATTGACCGTATCACATAACAGGATCTCATCAAATTACTCTTCAATCTCACTACAAACTACACTTCAAGAACTCTGTCATTCTATCATCGGATCCAATCTATCATCATCAACTCTCTTTAAACTAATCCTTAAAGGTAGAAAAAACACTATAACCTCTCCTGGTCCAGATGATTCAAAAACACTTCAATCTCTAGGTTTTGAAGGAAAACACTATAAGATCTTATTAGTTACATCATCATCAGAAGACGTACAAAAAACTGAAGACCATGAGATTTTAAAACAAAGACGTGCTGCTGCAAAACTAGCTGCAAGTTTCAAGCCGGTCATGCTTCGAAAGACACCTGAAAGAAATCAAACTCCATTTCGGTTTTACAGAATTGAGATTTTACCTAACCCAGAATTCGAAACTGAACGTCGGGAACTATTAGAAAGACTTGCATCAGATCCATCTGTGAAGAAAGTGATGATAGAACATCAATTTACGGTGGTTCATCTTGGTGAATTACATCCAGTTACTCATCCTACAATCTTGGGTGTTAATCAAAACAGTGGACAATCAATCAAGCTCAGGTTACTTACGGATCGATTGGATGGTCTAAGATCGTATGCAATGGTTAGAAGAGTCCTTTGTCACGAGCTAGCCCATAATCGATTTGGACCTCATCTGTCAGTCTATCATTACTGACTTGTGTCCCATTCTTCACTCACTGATTGGCTTGTTTTTCCGCAGAAACGATTTCAAAGAACTCGATTCTTCAATCAATCGGATGATGCTAGCACACGATCGTCTTCTTCAAGCCTCCTCTCATCGACTTGGTGGTGATCTAGGGGATCATTATCAACCAGAGCAAGATATCAATTATCATTGCTCAACTTCCTCTCGAACTCCCACCTCACAACCCTTAAACACCCTCGCTCATCAACT
>KZ123792.1:0-23315 GCA_002157025.1 Melampsora abietis-canadensis | reverse complement strand
AACACACAGACATATACTTAAATATTAATACTTAAGACTCAAGCTCAGTTCTCTTATAAGTTGTTTTGATCTCCATTCACTGACTGGTTCCTTAAGAGATATCGGGACTAATTCATGCCCTCTATCCTTCGGAACCAGGTATGGCTATTTCTACTTTCCATTTCATTCTCTTTATTATCTGTCTTGTACAAGAAGAGATATCGGGACTAATTCATGCCCTCTATCCTTCGGAACCAGTGTTCTCGTTGGGATTAGTAATTAAAAGTTAGATCTCTTGGGTTCTAGAAAACCCCCTCGACTGTGCCTCACAGTCTCCCGTCCAAAGTGTTGTAGTGAAGGTTTCTCAAACCTTACACTTTTTTTTTCTCAAACCCACACTGAGATTAAGAAACCAATTGAATTCACTAATACGCCACTCCGACTGTATCTTATTCATACATCGTTGACACTAATTATCTCACACTACCCCACACTGATCTGCGTGTATGAGTACACAACGATTGTCTCAATCTACTCAGAAAGTACTGCCAGTACCCCCGCCAGACCCTGAAGCCATTATTCGAGCAAACCGCCGAGAGATACAACTATCAAAAGCAAACGTTAGCATCGCCAGACAAGCCGCAACGCAAGACTTACCACCAGCTACGCCATCTCGTACCCGTACAGACTTTGTACCGCCCGCTACGCCTGTACACACCCGCGCTGAACCAACTGCCTTACCATCACTGCCAGAATCGCACGGATCTTCACCGTCATCCTCCTTACCGCCATCCCCTAGTCGCAAGACCACATCTAAGATGCCGTTCCCGACGATGGCAGACCAATCAGCTGCCGGGAGCACCGCTAGCCCAGATCTTATGAGAGCAATTGTAGAGTCGCAGATTGCTACTAACCGACGCATGGAGAGGTTCAAAGAATACATGACAAAACTACTCATCTCAAACGAATCAGCTCAGAACACTCCCGCGCCTGAGGAGTCTAAACCAGACGGCAGGGTCGATCTCACAAAGTTTTGAACTTTGGATGGGCCGGTGTATAAAGGCCCGTACCGTGAAACGGAACCGTTCCTTCAATGGTATTCGTCATTGATGACTTTCTCTCGCACTAAAGGTGTGTTACTAGACAAAGACCGAATTACTCTAGTCGGTAACTTCCTCGAGGAGCCGAACGCTCATTCGTTCTATGAAGGAGGCTTCAATAACTTTATAAAAGGTAGCTGGAAAGATTTCCTCAACCAACTTTTTGCATCTTGTTTACCTGGGGACTGGAAGGATCGATTGTACAAAAAAGCCCAACATCTTAAGATGTCTCCGTATGAGGATTTTATTACCTACAGTACACGAGCTCGAGGTCTTCGAATCTTGATTAACTTTCATACTGTCACATTAGATGATAATCAGTTGGCCAAATTTGTCGAATACGGCATGCTTGAGGAATTGAAGTTGGCAGCAAAATTGTGGGGATTTTCAAAATTCACTAAAGACTTCACGTATCACAATTTCGAGAATCAATGTGAAACTCTGTACAATTCGTTGGTTGCTTCTCATGTCATCACAAAGAAATCTAGAATACCTTACACCGTGTTGCAACCATATAATCGACCCCGTACGAATCCATCTACCAATACTGGGCAATTGACCGACGAAGAATTCACGTGGAAGATTCATTCGTATCTTGACAAGTTAGGAAAGTGGCACTTTTGTAAAGGCTACTGTGGTAGTGAATACCAAGCGTGCAAAGGCCCATATGTTAGGGAGAAGGTTCAGTTTCCGCCAGGCTATGTGGCACCACCGAAGCCAGCCAATTACGTTCCACCACGTGCAAGGTCAACACCATTACCTAATCAGGCGTCAGCTGGACGCACCTCTCAGCCTCCAGNCGCCGCAGCTTCAGAATTCCCAGAGTTGGACGAAGCCTCAGTTGCCGCGTTACAAGCGTTAGATGACAAGCTTGACCTCGCCGAGGACGAAGGGTGCGTGTCTTCCCCAAAGCCCCCTCGAGTCGTTATTGAGTTTGAATGCAATGGCAAGAAATTGAAAACCTTAGCTGACCCTGGATCCGAGGTCAATTTATTGACAGAACGGGCGGCCGAGTTTTTTAAATTAAAACAAAGGAAACTAGTACGGCCTACTCAACTCAGTCTCGCCGTCAACACTGACTCACCAGCGCCATCTCTAACTCATTTCACGACAATCGATTTACTGGAACCGACGTCAGGTAAACGGTTTGACCGGACGTACTGCAAGTTAGGAGAGGTGGGAGGCAATTTTGATATGATACTGGGGACACCATTCTTCAATCTCTTTCAATTTTCTGTTTCTATCAATCAAAAAGCTATTGTATGTGAACGTACCGGGACGAAAATCTTTGATTATCAAGTATTGAAGGAATTAAATGAAAAACTTACCAAGATTTCAGTACCTCGCATAACTGAGCCTCGGAGAGAATGTAACACCACGTGGGAGAATAAACTGAGTGAGAAAGAAGACCATGCGATCTTAGGTGAGAAGGAGCGACTAGAAATTGAGATGTTTGAGGAGTTTCGTGATTTGTTCCCTGTGGACATCCCGGCGGTATTGGATGAAGCAGAGGAAGAGGGATTATTTGTGGATGGATCCTTTCCTGAGAAGTTGCAGAATGAAAGCTCAAAGATACGTCACAAGATTATTTTGAAAGATCCTAATGCGGTCATAAACGAGAAACAATACATGTATCCACCAAAACACATGAATGCGTGGAAGAAATTAATTGATCAACATCTTGAAGCTGGAAGGATTAGACGATCGACTAGTCAGTACACGTCACCGAGCTTGATTATACCGAAGAAGGACCCTACCGAACTTCCAAGATGGGTATGCGATTACCGTGTCTTGAACAGCTTGAACGTGAGGGACAGTGCACCATTACCTAATGTAGACAGGTTGGTCAGGCTGGTAGCTTCTGGAAAAATATTTTCTATTATTGATCTCACCAATGCCTTTTTTCAAACCCGAATGAGAGAGGCCAACATCCCCTTAACGGCAGTACATACACCTTGGGGACTCTACGAATGGTGTGTGATGCCCATGGGGCTCACCAATGCGCCGAGCACTCACCAAGGTAGATTAGAGGAAGCTTTAGGAGAACTCTTGAATTCTATCTGCGTTGTTTAGCTTGATGATATTGTAGTTTTCTCAAATTCCCCTGAAGAACACGCTATTCATACACGTATGGTACTTCAGAAGTTGCGCAAAGCTAATCTCTACTGCAGCAAGAAGAAGACAAAGTTATTCAAGGACGAGATTAAGTTCTTGGGCCATTGGATTTCAGCTGAAGGCATCAGAGCGGATAATGAGAAGGTGGAACAAGTTCAGAATTGGAAGACACCAAAGTCAGCAAAAGGTATCAAGAAGTTCCTAGGTACGGTACAGTGGATGAAGAAATTCGTTTGGGGATTGGAAAAACACGTCAATAAATTAATGCCACTCACGAGTACAAAATTAGACCCAGCTAAATTTAAATGGGGCCAAGCAGAGGATGATGCGTTTACCAATATCAAACAGCTGATGACTTCTTTGCCTCACTTGAAAAACATAGACTTTGATTCCGAGGATCCTCTTTGGTTATTCACCGATGCAAGCGGATTCGGACTAGGGGCGGCCCTGTTTCAAGGGAAGGAGTGGAAGCGTGCATCACCTATTGCGTATGAATCACGACAAATGACACCAGCGTAACGAAATTAGCCAGTACATGAACAGGAATTATTGGCGGTCATGCACGCACTACAAAAGTGGAGGATGTTGCTGCTAGGAATGAAGGTTAACATCATGAGTGATCATCACTCGCTGACTTATCTCCTCAAACAACGCACGCTGAGTCGACGACAGGCAAGGTGGATTGAGACGCTGGCTGATTTTGATGTGGAATTCAAGTATGTGAAAGGGGAGGACAATTGTGTAGCAGATGCTTTATCTAGGAAAGATTGTGTAGAGGAAGAGGTGGAGCAGGTAGGCGTAGAGTGTGTTGCAGCCTTGGTGGAAGCTGGCCCCACACTATCAGCTCAGGTACGGAAGCGGATTGTGGAAGGTTACAATACAGATTCTTTTTATCGCACACTGCTTTCAGTTCTCCCATTACGCGACAACTGTAAACTGATTGAAGGCCTATTATTTATTGAGAGTAGACTATACATCCTGTATACTGGGGACTTACGACACAAGCTGGTGAACGAGGCACACTCACGACTAGGTCATCTAGGGTACCTCAAGACTATCACAGACTTACGCCGCGATTTTTTTTGGCCGCGAATGGCAACAGATGTGAAGGATTTTGTACAGTCTTGTGATATATGTCAACGCACTAAGGGACCTACACAAGCCCCGGTGGGGAAAATGCTCACATTGTCTATACCCAGTCTCCCACTTGAATGCCTAGCAATTGATTTTGTGGGACCACTACCCAAAGTTAAAAACTACGACATGCGACTAACTTGCACTTGTAGATTATCGGGCTTCACAAAAATTATTCCGTGCACACAGACCGACACAGCTGAAAAAACCGCTTCGAGGTTCTTCTCTAACTGGATTGGTACTTTTGTATCACCGGCATTGATCATCAGTGATCGCGACAAGTCGTGGACGTCTAAATTCTGGAAGGCGTTGATGATGCGTTGCGGTACTTCATTTCACATGACAACAGCCTTCCACCCTCAGGCAGATGGAAGAAGCGAGCGAACAAACTGCACCGTTGGTCAAATTCTGAGAACCTTTACGGCTAAACGACAGGGAAAGTGGCTGGAATCTTTAGGAGCAGTAGAGTACGCAATCAATGGGGCAATCAATGTCGCTATGGGGAAGTCTCCGTTCGAACTCATCTTTGCGAAACAACAACGTCTATTGTCAACTCGAGAGGCCGATGCTTCAGATCCAGCAGCGCTAACCAAATGGTTCGACAGTCAACACGACGCCTGGTTAACAGCTTGAGACGCACTCTGGACAAGCAGGGTCCAACAAGCCTTGCAACACAATAAGAATTGCCGCACCGCCAAACCCCTACCACCAGAGTCGTGGGCCCTTTTGGACTCCGGTGATTGGCGGGGACGCCATCAAGGGGGTGTCAACAAGCTCAAGGAACGCTTTGAAGGTCCCTACCGCGTCATTAAGTCGTCGAATCACGGTCAGGACGTGGAACTGGAGTTACCAAGTGGGGACAAGAAGCACAATGTGTTCCACGTATCCAAGGTGAAGCCCTATGTGGAACGGCAGACGAATGGGGTCAATAAGTCAACAAGCTCAAGGAACGCTTTGAAGGTCCCTACCGCGTCATTAAGTCGTCGAATCACGGTCAGGACGTGGAACTGGAGTTACCAAGTGGGGACAAGAAGCACAATGTGTTCCACGTATCCAAGGTGAAGCCCTATGTGGAACGGCAGACGAATGGGGTCAATAAGTTGGGCGAAGGGGTACAGAAGTAAGTTCCTCTCCCGTGTATGCACCGCCGTGGTATGCTACGTAATTGTCAAAAACAACACCTAGGCCACGCTGTGAGCACAATCCTTCCGACGTCTCTCTGCTAGGTTCAACAACGGACGGACAAGCGTACTCGAGATCATCAAGGCCCAACCATCACATTGTCCTTACCAGATTTTATCTCCTTTTTTTTTCTCATGGCTCTCGTTTCTTTTGGAAAGAATCTCTTTTCTTTTCCTTTATATCTCCTTTTTTTTTCTTTTCTCTCTTTCTCTTCCGGCTTGAAAATTACTTTACTATACTGCTTATGATTTTACAATTAGTTGTTTAATTTTGGTACTTTTATTGAATCTTCTACTTAGTTATTTACTTTTCATCCTTCTCTTTCTCTTCTTTTCTTTCTTTCTAGGCTGCTCAAATTCTTTTAAAGGAGGGGAGACTGTAAGACCTGCGGTCATTACACCAACACACAGACATATACTTAAATATTAATACTTAAGACTCAAGCTCAGTTCTCTTATAAGTTGTTTTGATCTCCATTCACTGACTGGTTCCTTAAGAGATATCGGGACTAATTCATGCCCTCTATCCTTCGGAACCAGGTATGGCTATTTCTACTTTCCATTTCATTCTCTTTATTATCTGTCTTGTACAAGAAGAGATATCGGGACTAATTCATGCCCTCTATCCTTCGGAACCAGTGTTCTCGTTGGGATTAGTAATTAAAAGTTAGATCTCTTGGGTTCTAGAAAACCCCCTCGACTGTGCCTCACAGTCTCCCGTCCAAAGTGTCGTAGTGAAGGTTTCTCAAACCTTATACACATATGTAGTGTGGGTGCTACACCTCCAATCATTTTCCCCTACTTGATTGAAGGGAAGTTGTTTAATGTTTGCAGTGAATAACACTTATCCTAATTCTTACCCCACCTTTCATCAATTTAGAGTTCCCAATTGATGGAGGCAAGGTTGTCCTTTGGGCTCTCCAAAGAATCATAGCTAACACAATCTTCAAAGATCATCTTAGTTCTACTGGGCTCAATGAGGTCAAAATTGATAAATGGCAACCAGTCTTACTTTGCCATGGCGTCACACACTTTGATCTCTTTCTTTTTCCTGATTACTTTCCAGATTGTAAGTTTTGTGAATGGAACATACATCACGGTGTTTCAACATGTCTCTTGGTTCATGCCTGGATGTACTATCAATACTATGTTGTCTTGGGTACTCCAGAGCAGTTTTATTTTATCTGAAGCGTGTCTGTGGGATTGGATGGTATAGCATTGGAATTTAACTCAAAGTCATGCACTGTATCTTGCATGAAGATATTGGATGAATGATATTGAGCAATATCATTCATCCGATATCATTGATATGAGCCTCATGAGGCCCTTTCGTGTCTAACTAAATCCAATAGTGTAACATTATTGGTGATGTTTTGTTGCCAATATCACGTCAAAAAAACAGATTGTTCTCAGATACAATCACACTGAGAACCGAGAAAATTGCCCATTTCCCCCCCAAAAGGATTGCTCCTGCAAAAAACACCATCCTAATCCAATTCAGTGTTGATAATGTACTTGATGGCACCCATCAAAATCCAAATGCTGCAAATCTCTCCAAAGGCTATGAAATTAATAGAACTTGCATGTGCAAAAGGAGACAATCTCACTTAGGTGGACAGCATGATTTACATTTTGGATTATGCAACTATGCAATACTTTGCAAGCTTGATGTGTCAATTGAAACATGATGGTAGCAGTTTTGATGACTGGCTGTACACACTCAAAAAAAACATTCGGTCAATGGCAAAACCTTTTTACCTGTCTGAGCCTCGCCAATATCTCACCTTGCTATACAAATGGGTTGTGGACAAAGTCCTCTTGGCAATGATTCAAGCNTGTACATCACAGTCGCACAGAGGCCATTTCTTTGGCCACTGATGCCCATGATGCCATCATGTGGATCAAATTTTTTATGATATTGAAGGTACGTGTGTCATCATCAAAATCATATGGCTTTTTGGTTTGACCTTGTTTTTATTAATTTCTTTCAGAAGATATCTCATACAATGTTAGTGTATGATGAACACTTTTTATCTTATTTATTTCACGAGAAACCTCAGATGTTGTTAGCAATTGTTAACCAGATACCACCAAGCCTGTGTGTTGGATGACTATTCAATCAGTAAATTTATATATTACAATTGGAAAATTCATAAATGAATTCACACTTTGTAACTCCCTCTTGTCAAATGTTTCCCACCTCCTGGGTTGTGGTAGTACCACTGCCAGCAAAAAGGAATTTTCCCCTGGGAAAAATGAATCAACTTCATGGTTAAATTGTTTGTACAAGCTTTCATTTAACCCCAACGGGAAAAATGAATTCATTTTGGCTGATGGATCTTTAGTCCACTGATCAGCCCCCCAGACTGGATATGAGACTCCCCTGACATGATTGAAGTCATAACAAACATGCCCAATGGAATTGGGTACCAGAAATATGTGATTTATTCTCTCTAACAAAGATGTATATATATCAATTTTCCTTTCATTTTCCACATCAGTTTATTTCATCATTCTCAAGTATATCAATTATCCTTTCATTTTCCACATCAGTTTATTTCATCATTCTCAAGTGAAAACCGCATGAAGCAATTGCTTCTATCATTCTTGACTTAAAACTACAAGCACCATTGTTCTCATTGGTCTGAAGATCGACTTTATGTATGGAGGATGTAATCACAACTATGAAGACCCCAAGACAATAACAAAAAAACACCACGTGTATCAATCAAACACTACTTACCATATCTCTTCTCAATACAACGGTAAACAAGAAAGAAATCAACGATCAACTGAGACAAGGCCAATAGTTGGCATGTCGAGTCGATCTGTGATTTCATGCGCTCTGTACTCAACCCACGCGCAGTGTGAAACAATTTCATTGATGTGATGGATAGACGGCTCGCCCATTATATTGAGTCGTAGATGTGTTTGTAGGTCAGGCTCGTTAAGTGCCAGAAAGCAATTCGGCTTTGAGGGCGGAACGGGGAGAAAGTGTTGAATAACCACCCAAGTGTCATCGACTGGTTTCTTGCGACCCGCCGGGAGGCGCCGATGAACAAAAATTGATATAATTTTACCAAAAGACATGGTCTTGTTGGTTCCTGAGTTGACTTGAACTATGCTATCATTTTTGCTGTAGCTGAAAGTACTAAACGTGACCTCTTTATGTGTGACAGTTGATATATATTTAGCGCGTGCTTGAACTGGTGCGCATATGTTCTTCTCCTCCAAGCTCATAAATGCCCAATCTGCTGCAGAGGTCCACGCAGAGTTGTCCAAAGATTGAGAATTCATATGCTTGATCAATTGTCGATATATCTTAGCTTCGAGTGCCTGATCAGATGGTAAGGATGAGACTGTCTGGGCAACAAAAGGGATGGGGTCGATGATAGAAAGTAAGCGTGCGAGGTATGGTTGGAGTAAAGCTGGGACCCTCTGGTCTTTCAGGAGGGCTGCAAGATTGCCTAATCGACCAAAGGACTTTGTAAATGTAATTTCGAGTTGACCTACAGTGAGTAATCAAGATCAACGAAGATATCAGCAAAGCTGCACTAACCAGCAAGTAATCAATATAAGGAGAACAACTTACCAATATGATTATTGTGACCAGTTTTTAGAATACCTCCCATTAATCTCTCAAACGGGAATGACCACCATGCTCGAACCGGCCCGAACCTTTCAAGGCAGTCAGCTAAGTGGAAGGCCATATGGTGATTGGTAACGAGCTCAGAATGTGGGAATAAAACAAGCACTCCTTCAAGATATTGCTTTAAATGGTGTCGATATCTATTAATTCGATTGCTAGTCATTGTTCTCTTGAGACCTAAATTTACCAAACTTGCAAGATGTGCAAGGTTCTTCAAGAGTGATTGATCGCGTTGTTCACCGTTACTCCACATAGGTATCAAGTAAAGAGGCAGCTGAATTGTAAACAGGTTTCGCCACTCGTCGGCCTTAAGCTTTCCAAAGCTTTTGTTGCCGAGAGATCTGATGGGACGGTTGATCCAGCTGGGAACGTGTATCCGGGGGAGGAAAGCGTTGATATTCTTCAACATGGCCTGATCAAAAACAATCTCTTCTGGGTCAGAAGGCTTGACCCACTCGCCTTCCCAACCGTGATTCTCGAAATCGGTATCATTTGAGGATGTGTTGGTGCCGAACTCCATGTGCTGAAATTGATCTTCAGGTGGATGACTTGCATCTTCAGGTCGGGGAACAAATAACTCCTTCGCCTTGCTGGCCATGTCACGTAGTAGGCCCCGTACTTCGCTAACATTCGCCGCCGGAGGAGAAGGATCGCAATCTTCTTGGTCCGTCATAGACCAGAAGTGTCGACAGTGCCGTTGTAATAAACCAAGCAAGAGATTGTGCATGGAATCCACGACTTGAAAATCCACCACCTTGAAATAGCTAAGCTCAGTAAGTACAGAGTACCTAATACCATATTTTGTGAAGATTTGTTTACGTTTCTTGGGATCAGCTGTGTCGCGGCATTGAAACGCAAGTTCCTGATGGTGGGATGAAGTTCTTTGGCGCCAGGACTCCGGATTAAAGTTCTCGATATCTTCCTTAGTGATGAAACAGAAAGAACATAGGTTCGTTGCTGCGTGACTAGAAAATCCCAGCGCGCCACGTAAGGCGGGAAGATCCGCGATGATAACCAGAAGGGCAGCACGAACCCGGCGACCATTGGGGTGAGATGGTGTTTGGTTCAAGAAGATTCCTTTGCTCCAGAGTGATTGAAGTTGTGTGATAACAGGGGAGAGGATGTGGTTGGATTGTTCGAGAGAGGGCTCCTTGGGCCCCGGAGCAACACCTGCAAGGAAGAGGTTCTCAGGTAGATACCGTAAATGAATCGGCAGTGTGAGACACACAAGCACGATGAAGGTAATCGAAGCCTTGTGACCAGAGGTCTTATTGCCGAATGGATTGATGCCGTCGATGAACATTCCGAAGGTAAGATTCCCACTATAAGCTGTGAATTGACTTCCATCATTGTCTTGAAAACTCTTCCATTCATAAGACTGATGAATATCACTGATGTCTTCACTTGAATTGTATGGCTTGCGCGATTCGACTAGCGATTCATCCAGAGCATCTTCTATGTTCTGGCGACTAACAAGACGTGAGATCCAAGTATGAAGATTTTGAACAGCGTATTGGCGGATGGGTACTTTAGAATCTCGATGATCCTTGAAGAGTGGCTCTGAGCAAGTTGGCTCTGGTTCGTCAGATTCAGGTACTTCACGAGGCTGTCCAGGCTGGAATAGTCCGGGTATTTCATTTGATGGATGTGTACATTCTTGAGGAGTGTGATCCGGGTGATACAAAGCAAAGCAAGCAGGACAAGAGTTAAAACTGATGAGGTCGGGTTCGAGCTGGAAGTTTGAAAAAACTGTACGGATGTCACGAGGTATTTCATCGAGGATAAGTTGTTCGAGAAACGTGACAGGTTCTGTAGCTTCATTTTGATGACTTATTCCAAAAGTTTTTACAAGGGTTATGAAGCCTTGAAGTACATCTAATAGCCAATTCGCGGTTGCCAAAGATATGTTCTCGAACACTACGAGTAAGGTGGTGATAAGGAGAGGAAATACTAAGACTGGATTGGCGGTTTCCAGACGATTCTCCATGTATGAACCTTTGAAACATGGAAGAAGATTGATCAGTTAACCTGAGTTGAATCAGTGATGGACAAGAATTGAATTGCAAACTTACTTGTGTCAAAAATCGGTGTATTTGCATCCAGTTGATCTGTTTGTGTTACAGTAGGCTCTTCTGTAGCAGTACGAGACGTTTGGCAATGAGGGATAGCCGAAGTCGAAGCTTGTTGAGGAAAGGGCTCCTGATGCAAAGGTTGAGAAGTATCGACGGGATTCATGATGCTAGATAGACATAGACGCTCAATGAGGGTGTTGATGGGTTCCATAGAGAAATCTGATCCTGAAGTTGAGGGGGGGGTGCGCTGATTTTCATGCGGATTGATCAAAGCTGCTGATGTCGATCGGTAACGCTCATCTGCAAGCCGATGAGCCTGCGCAAGGCGTGTAGATATCTTGTTCCCGTGTTTAAGTTGGCCATCTGAGTCAACGTACTCAATTTTTCCACATTTTCGACTGATACACTGGCAGTATGTCATGCGATATTTAGATTTAGGGGCCATTGTTGAAGATAACGATGAAATGAAGACAGAGGGTGACTGTGTTGGAGTGGTTAGGATTTGTAGAGAAAGAAAACGTGGAGGTAGGAGACAGTGAGGGTTTTCGGCCTATCACTAAGGTCAGATACGTCCGATTATACTCGTGGAGGTTGGGCAATGAAGGGACGCTAGGCATCAGCAATTATATATCAGAAGAAAGAGTCAGAGGCAAAAACGAGGTCAATGAAGGTCAAGGAGAAAGGGAAGAGGCAAAAATTTTGTGATGACACATCATCGTTGGAGGATCTGGGGCTCATGATCAAGAAAATCGCTGAATATACATTGCATTACCGACCAAACTATGTATTTAACCTTTGTACTGATATGAAGAACATCAACGGCCAGTGGACAAAGCCAACCTATTGCCTCACCGTCACTTTGACCGGTTCCAATGCCCCAACCTATCGAGGACACCAAAGGGAAAAGTTAAACTATGTATGCCTAGAAACAGAGAATGTAGTGAAGCTCACCATTAGCACCAGCAAGGACAGTTTTGATCAGAGGAACGTTCAACAGTACTTACCAATCATTGACCTCGGAGATGATAGTGTACCCCTTCGATGATCACATCTGTATTAACCTCCATATTCAAGACAAACTTCTCGTAAATCCGTTGGCAGATTGTAAGAGTGATGCATTTGGTAGGTATAAATATGTGGGGCTTATGAACCTGTAAAGCGAATCGGATATCATCGCGTCTCTTTTCAAGGAGTTGAGCGTGGGTCCAGACCGGGGGGTCAGCGGTATATCGTGTATCGGTGGATTTAGAGGTAGAGGGGCTCATGGTCGAACCTTGAGTTGATTGATCAGGTTGCTCTAGTAGAATAGATTTTCGATAGAGTCGGAGGAGTTCTGGCCGACTCATCTCAGAATTTGTTTCCAAGGTAGGAACATGCTTGGCGAGTTCACGGCGTAGTTTACGTTTAGTCGTCAGGTTCGAATCAAGGTCAAGCTTTGGTATGTCTTGAGTATCAATCATGATGGCATTTGTTGATTTCGGTTCCCCAAGCATAGGGCGAATGATGGGCAAAAGGTGGTTGGTGTAATTTTCGACTAGGTCTTCTTTCAAAGCATTGCTGCGCCTGTACTTGGCTTCTATTCCAAAATGTGCCATAACTTTTCGTAGTTGAGGGCATGTTGCTTTACGAGGGTCCAAATCTGGATCCAAGAATCTTTTTAGGTCATCGTTGGTTGACATTGATTGAAATTTGACCCACGCTGGGTCGGATTGAAGAGTAAGATGATCAGACATTGTTGTTGAATATGATGGTGATGGTTGATGATTACTGTTGTGTATGATGGTGATGGTTTTGTCAGACTCCTGAGATAGAGAAGGAATAGTGAAGCAAAAGGAGGTCGTGATAAATCACGATTAGACTGGGTCTTATATTTATTTCTCATCGCTGATTATGATCAGCGAAACGCAATAGTAAGATCATGAGCCAACCGCTGAGCCATGTTATTCCAAGCTCTAAGTCAACTAGATGAGCTTTTACCCACTGATACAAAAAGGGGACAATTGAAAGGAATTCATAAACAACCGATAACACACATCATGAGCAAAAACTATAACAAAAGCAACGAAAATCCGGGGGAAATGATCAAGCGCATCCAGTTCAAATCACATGACATTCTAGTCGTAGTCTGAGGAGCTGAAAAAGGGCATATCAGAAGCGACAGTGTCAGTTGATGATCATGATCAAATGTAGTTGATTTGATGGTGTTCTCACCAAGATAATGCGGCATGATAGACTGGAAAATTCATGTTGCCATGTTTGATGGTGTTTGTTGCTGGTTTTTCAAGGCAAGTGCTCTACGAAATGGAGTATAAGTTAGGATAATTTAATGGGCGTAGTCTATCAAAAAAATAGGCTTACTGATGATATTGCATCAACGCGTCCATGAAACCAACCGCCTGAACCGTGGTCGCAAAAAGTTTCTCATTAACTTTCAATTTCTCGTTTAGGGTTTCGAGACGAAGCCGAAGTTTTTCGCGGTGGTCCGATGTCGCTTGTGGTTCAGCTAATTGAAACCCAATAGTCTCAATGTCGCGATGAGAGGATTGAACAAAGCGCTGGGTTTCGTCAAGGCCCTCGAGAAGGTCGCTGTGAGCGTGTTCAAGGGCGCCCAATTCAGACTCGTTGAGATACTTGTGAGTCTTGATGAAGTTGGTAAGGTTGTGCGCCGCAATACCATGTTGACCGTTCTCAAGATAGCCGCGAATAAGGCAGTTGAATTGAAGGATGCGGTCAGTGTCGACAAGGTTCTCCTTGGATATGTACATGTCAAACTTGGTGTCCCCAAAGGTTCGGACCTCAATCTTGGCTTGGAAGTAAAGATTGAGTGGAACAGGCTTAAGGCCCTTGGGAATGAATAGATTGCGAAGATTGGGGGCTACCGTATCGAGATATATACTTTTAACAAGGGCATCATCATCTCGGGCCTCTGGACTAAATTCAACATCAGGATATATTAAAGAGATCATTTCTAAGAGCTGAGAGGTAGAGGCTTGACTTAAAAAGCTTTGCGAATCGAATTGTGGTTGTTCATTTTCAGCGCCTTCAGAGACAAATTCAAGGATGTAGACAGGTAGAAAAACTGGACGATGAAATTGATAAGGACCCATGGGTATGAGGAAGCGGAAATGTTCTAGTGAAGTGATTTGGTGGAATCGTCTTGACATTATATATCAAGATTATGACCAACCAAATTATGACGTATCTGTCCATGCTTTTGAAGCAAGTAAATACTAGTAAACATAGGGTAAGGATAGCATGATCCGCACCTCCGTTTGGAAGTAAGATCTTACTTCTGAATTTCATTTAGAAAATACCTCACGTGGGACGTGTGCGTGGACAGAGCAGTGAGATAAAAGACGTCGAATTCACGCTGACAAATCTGAGTAACTAAATATCAAGAACATGAAAGGAATGTAAAAGAAATTGATGGCAAACAATCCGATGGTCCAAGCGTACCCAAACTTTCATTATGTATATATAAAGATCTACAAATGACATTAAAGTACAGAACAATTCATGACTTGAATTTTATCTAGCACGTCGGCTTTGAGCCTGATGGAACCAGCTGGAACGTCAATCAAATGCAAACAAGAAACACGGTAAGTCTCATAAGATGCGAGAGAACATAAAAGAAAAACACCCCACCTATTTGATGATTGTGGCTTGCGGAAAAGAAGGGCCACCCTCATAGGTCAATCGCGTAATATGATAACTTGTTGGTTTGTGAATCAAACGAGAAGACGCTACGAAGGTATGGCAGGACGACAGTGTTGAAGATCGTCAAAAATTTTTCAATACTCTCGGTTGGTTTGAGATCAAAGAAAGATTCGAGGCTAGGGTGAAAAAGGTTGATGATTTGGATGATGTGCTCAGTGGTAGGCCCAGCGAAAACCAGGACTTTGGGGTCTACAAAGGCCAGAAAGCTGTGTAGACTAGGTGGCAGTGTGACGGTTTGGATCGGAGGAATTTTTTCTGGTTGGATCGGAGAAAGAATCTCGGCAGTGAGGTAACAGATATGACCGCTGTCCTCATCCCAATCCTCGAGACGGAGGAAATATGGACGAACTAGGATATCAAAGATGTCGATGAGGGTTTCTAGGTTGAAGCATTGAGAAAGATTAAGTTTTGGAAAGAATAGGTCGATGATTTCATGATATTCCTCGGGAGTTGTGTCAACAAACATTTCTGGATCATCATGGAAACCAATGAACTTGATGAGGTTTTGAGGGAGGACTAGAGATTCAGTGGGATGTGGTCGCTCGTGTGCCGGATGCACCTTTGCCGCGATGAAAGATAGTGTGCAGGTATCTTTGTTGAAAGATTCTTGGCGACGTAAGAATGGAAGTACCATGAGCTCAAAGATTCGTATAACCATATCAACCTCTAAGTCCAACGGTAGACACAGCTTGGGGTAAAACACATCAATAAGTTGGAGATATTCGCTAGCAGTGGCATGCAAAACAAGATCTGCATGTTGAAATCCAAGAAAGATATGGAGCCTTTTAGGCAGGACAACTGATTTGATCGGGAGAAGGTATTTTGGACTATGATCGGCCATGATGAACAGCTCAAGTGATGATGTTCGAATAGGTATAAGTTGTTTCTGGGCTATATATCCAGTCATAGTAAAGTAAGGGCACATTTATAACTTGGGGCGACATGACTCACATAGGATTTAACACGGGTTGATAGGCACAAACGGCTCATTGTCTTCACTGATCTCGGGCCGATAGCGTGAGAGTGGCCCGAGATGATTCAGGAAATCGTATTCCTGAATGTCGGCAGAATCACATTATATGGTATGTTCCTTTAATTACATCGGAAAGAGAACAAAGTTGAGTGGCTTTTCAATCTATGTACATACGTAGAAAGAAGAAATTAATCTAGTTAGAGTAGGATAATGAGGGACATTTGTAAAGCGTTCAAAATTTGAGGGTCTTGTGAGCTTGTTCTTCAAGACCATCAAGTACTGGGTTATCGTCCACTTGCAACTCTTCGTATAGATTTGGGTCATTGAGTCTCACGTTTTCCAACCATTCGGGGTCATAACAGTCAATCGGAAGACCGGAAGGAGCCTTTGATTTACTGGTGATAAGGTCCATTGAATCTCGAACTCGAGTTCGAGGTTTAGCTCCTGGGGTGTTTTTAGGGCTCGTCTTCTTTATATGCGCATCATAAGCTTCCAGACGGAGAAGCAGAGCCTCCAAGCGAGTGCTGCGCCATACAAACCTTTTGACTCTGAAGATTTTTCTTGGTGTGTCATTAGCTTCTGTTTCGACATCAGTCTCATCTTCACTACAGCAGTGATCAATCAGTTCACACAACGGCGAGAGCTTATTTTTGATGGCAATTCTGTTCCGGCGGGCCTTCAGCTATACAGTAAGGCCAGGACGAGAGTCAGTTACGCGATGAAGATAAATGATATATAGAGGTTGTGAAAATTGTACAGTAGTTCTACTCACCGTCCTCAACCTTCCCACTCGAACACCGTGCTTCTTGTGAGCCTTCATCTTGGCCTGTGACCACTCGTTTGACTCTCGGAACCTAAAAAAATTGACTTGGTATCAGTATGACTGGATAGATCCCACCTGCACATGAGGATGAAGACACTAACGAGCGTTTGAGAGATGACCACGCATGTTCCTTCAGTGCGCTAAAGATCGCATCGAAATTGGCATCTTCAGATTTGATATCGTCATACTCCCCAGACTTTACAAGGTGTAAGAAGGTTGCTGTTGCCAGGGTCCAAAGAAACTTATTGGCGGGAGCCGTCATACTTTGCTCCCAAATCGGACGAAATGACGAGACTCCAACTCGATTCATCATGGTCCACATGATGAGTAGTATTTGCGGGTTGGAGTGTTCTCCACCAGGCCCTCCTTTGAATGGGAAACGAGGGTCGTTTGCTGAGCTAGTGAAACCATTCGCAACATCCCGATCGAGCCGAAATGGTAACATCATATCTTTGCGTGATGTATGAATTTTCCACGTTGACTGCTGAGCCAAAGTTGCACTTGGTGGAACATCATCGTCTGATTGCAATCCCATCATCGTCCATACATGACTTCGAATTCGAGCCTGTAAGGTCCAATTATCAATGTTAGTCAGGAGTGTGAACTGATGATTGAATGGGTGAGCCCACGTACCCGGAATGTACTTCCTTGGGGCTTTTTAACTTTGGGACCTGTTTGTTTGGTGGATGTTGGATTGGATACTAGCCGCATGACGAGACTAGTGAGGTCACGGACTGTCTGACGCAGATCATCATCCGGGTTGACGTTTCCAGAAGGAATTCTCGAGTCGCTGGGTCCAGATTGTACGTGTGAGCCGGTTCGTGCTGCTGTTCCAGAAGGAATTCTTGAGTCTCTGGATCTGGACTGTGCGTGTGAGTCAGTTCGTGCTGCTCTTCCAGAAGATTGTCTCCTGTCCTGTCCACGCGCTGTCAATAATCTTGAAATAGCAGCTCTTGAACCGTCATCTAAGTTGTTGTCAAAGGTAGAGCTCTGTTCTTCACCCTCGCCAGAGCGACCTGAATTGTCCATGGACTGGTCTTCCAGATCATCATCACTTCCCAAGTCCATAACGCCCGCGAGTTCACTTTCGTCCAGTCCGTCGAATTCCATAGTGGAGCTAATTGGACTATTTGTCCCGTGGTGACTAGCATCTGGGACCCAGTCATCACTACTCAATGAGATTCGACGCTGTTTACCTTTTGCAACGTCCGAAAGTATGGTTGGATGAGGTCTAGGAAGAGCGGTGCCTTTCTCACGGCTTGGATATGCCACGGGCGGATCTTGGACACCTGCAGATAAGATGAAATTATAGTCAGTGATAGAAAACGAGGAACTAAGAGAATGACAAGTTTGAATTCACCGTCATCATCCGAAAGTATGGTTGGACGAGGACGAGGAAGAGCCGTGCCTTTCTCACGGCTGGGATATGCCACGGGCGGATCTTGGCCACCTGCAGATAAGATGGAATTATAGTCAGTGATAGAAAATAGGGAACTAAGAGCATGAGAAGTTGAAATTCACCGTCATCATCCGAAAGTATGGTTGGGCGAGGTCGGAGTCGAGCGGCAACATCTGTAGATAAAATGTCAGTATTGAAAGGAAGAGTAGAAAAACATGATAAGCAGGAAAGTTTATATTTATGATTCACCTTCATCATCTGAAGAGCCTTCATCGCCCTCTTCCATTTGACCTTGGGTGTCACGTGTGCAGGTTTGTAGCAGTTGAGATTCCGGTGTCTTGAATAATAGATCAGTATTGATATCAATCTCAGACACATGATCTATTGAGGACAGTGGGAACGTGAGCTTTGAGCTTACAAAATACTGCCTGACTATATAATGATTATGATGAGAATATTGAATAACTTACCCTCTGTTAGCGTGGCAGCAGTGCGATGATTGTTAGATTTCGAAACGGACTGGTTTCTAGTAGAGCGAGCAGAATTGTCATTAGATCCGCAAGGCTCTGCAGTACATGACTTCCGTCGAAGACCAAGCGACCTCGAAGCAGGTTGGGTCGTGGTACGAGAGTTCTGAGCAGCCTCTGTTTGAAACAATGACTAAATCAGTACCACAGTCCTGACTTGCTCCAGCATCACACATATATATGCGCTACGCACCAGTCAATTCTGATTCAAATAGGGCACATAACTGAAGAAGTTCATCCGTGCGCATTCCTCCAGATCCCGGTATACCAAGAGGCTTCACCATCTCTTGCAGATCCGGAAGTGACATGTCCGCATACTTGGATGAATTCGACGATTGAGTTTGTTGGGTTTGTTTTGAGTTCCGGTCTTTCTTCGTGATAGCGCCAGCCTTTGATGATCCAGCCCGTAATTTGACAACAGGACGTCCTACGAGTAAATAATGTTTGTAAGTTAATCATCAGGATAGGCGGGTACACCCATTTTATGAATAACATACCAGCGTCACTATCATCTTTGTTGCATACTTCAATATCTTCTTGAAGTCTTTGGCTTTGTTGATTTTTTTTGGGATTTTGTTCTTTCTTTGTGACGGGGCAAGCCTTTGATGATCCAGCCCGTTTTTTGGCAGCAGGACGTCCTACAATCGAATAAGATTTGTGAGTTCATCATTAGGAGCGGAGGGTACGCGCATATGATATCAATAACATACCAGCGTCACCGTCATCTTTGTGGCATGCTTCATTGCCTTCTTCGATTCTTTTTCTTTTTTGATATCTTGTTTCACGTCGAGCAGGCGACATTGGGTGAACGACTCGGATTTAGAGATTGGGATACGATGAGACTATTTAAGAACAAAATCAAGAGCTTTAAACTTTTCAAGACCAAAATTAAGAGCTTTAAAAAGAAGACCTTTCAAGAGTGAAAAATTCGATGAAGATATGAGCAATGAAATGAAACTATGAACCTCTCCGAACTGTGGGCAAAGACCACTATGTATAGGGAATTTCCGAACAAGGGCTCAGCCAAATACCATCATTGTCTTATAACAAAGACAATGATGGTATTCGATCATTTGGCTGAGCACTTGATCGGAATCAGTAAAATCAGCTGCAATTCCTTGTGGTACTACGTTGAAGATCAAAGCGGTCCAGGTGGGATTACCCAAGGACTATGGCACTGTACCGGATACGGTACACTGGTGGTCCTTTGATAAAGATGAATTCCCCTTGTAGTCGCTCTTCAACATTGCTCAACTAGGCTCAACTCGATTATAGGGATATCGACAACTTTCGACTGATCATTTTCACACACGCCGAAGATGAAGATCCCCTTTTATTCCACAACATCATTACATCTCCACTATTAACTCGATTTCAATACTTAAATTTCTCATTTCCCAATTTGAAGTTCGAACTCAAGCTCATCATTATTTCTCAAACTACCATCATTATCACTCAAACTACCATCACGATGGATTCATTCGACCCATTTCGACATGGCATCACTTCATCTGAATTAGAATCCTTTATGCATCAAAAATTCCCCCTAGTTTCCTTTGATCGAGACATATCGACGAGTGAACTACAAGCATTAGCTAAGAAATGGATCGATTTTGGTAAGTACCTGACTCCCTCGCCTCATTCACTGGCTCTCTAACCCGTGCTGAATGATTGATCTTAACTGTTTCATCTTCCAGCATCCCGTGCTTCAGCCCACATTGCTACTGCACCATCAGTCTCAGATTCAAAGCCCAAGACTTCGTCCAAAAAGAGACCCAAGAACAAGTGTAAGTCCGAAAAGTACTCAAAATACTTTGCTTACAGCTAATCTCATTTCTTGTGATCATGCGTTACACAGCCCCTATACCTGCCTCAAGAAGCGAGATTGATCGAGGATCAGGTTCAAACAAGCGTTGCCGCAAAGGTCTTGAAGCACAAGATACAACAAGTACTAAAGCTACCAAGAAAAGTGGTCAGATCAACGGATTCAAGGGTTTTATAATATGATACTTCACTTACATCAGTTTTGAACTCCGACAGCTAGTTCCAAAACGCGCAACAACCCATCTCGGGTGTCAAAGTCTGACGCAAACACGAAAACAGCCATTATGTATAACCTTTCAGAGGATCCAACGACCCGCAGGCGCAGCAAACAATCAGCCACCTCTTTGAATGACGTGAAGACCAAGTCAACTGGTGCTTCAAGTCGACTTCAAAAGTTGAAAATAGCTCCAATTGATAAGGACGACAGCAGCTCTCTGTCTGCTCTTTCGGATGATGATGATAAATGTGCTCGTAAGTTGTTACTAAGCCCTGCAGCTCTTGAAATGAAGCTAACATCCTTTTCTACTAGCACTCTCTGTATCAGGTGAACTCGAAGGATTGAACTTTGAGCCTTGTAAGGCTGCTGTCACCACGATACCTGAACCTATCTCTTGGGATGCAGAGGAAACCTTGATTGAAGGCTTAAGTAATGACGCACGTGCTATAGAGGCTGAAATAGAGAAAGACCTCATTGATCTTGGTCAAGTGGATGTATTCCAGCTGCCGAATGTTGGAGATGTCAAATGTGAGTTCCGCTGATTATGCCTTCCTCGAATGATACTGACATACCCAATTTTTGATTGCAGGCGAATCTGTGGACCTATATCATACTAGTCCTTCAAATATGAACCATACTTGTAACGTAGGCTGTTGTAGGGAAATTAGGGATTTGAAGGCTCGAGTTGAAAGACTGGAGGACTTTGTTTTGACTGAATACCGAGTCCCGCCACCAGCTGTTGCAGCTGTCTTGGAAGAATTGAAACATCTTTGAAAGCTTATTACAATTCTGATTTTTTTCTACAATTTTTTGTCTAAAGGTTTTTTATTGTTTTTATTCTCACTATGCTTTGTTGGTAATATCTTGATCCGTATATGAATAAATAAAATATGTATAACACTTTATCACGCACATAGGGAGCTCAATTATTGTGGTTACTCTTGATAGATGTTTTTGGAAGAAATAAGATTTGGGTTCAAATCTTAGGTACTCATGGATGAACAAATTGATACCTACAGTTTGAATGAAAGGTCAAAGCAATGTTTTTTATCTAAAGTGACATGATGGTGTTTTACTGTTACACCACATCACAAACATTCCATATCTACCCTTGGTGTGATTTCTCTGTCCCAGATATCACGCATTGGAAAATCCATTCATTTTTCCCATCTGGAATATACAAATATTAGGTGAAAAATGAATCATGAGTTTGATTCATTTTTCCCAGGGGAAAATTCCTTTTTGTTGGCAGTGTACCTATTTTGGCTGCACTTGCTTCTGAGTGCCAGTATTTGAGCCCAGTGTTGATGGCAATGTTCTATTCTTCAGTTAAAATATCTGAAAGGTTGAAATCTGAAAGTTTTCAATGAATGTGGCCAGAGTAATGAGATGGGGCATTGAGAATGCAAGATTGTGATACAACATGTTCCACCCCCCAAAGGCCTATTGTGGAGACCTTCCTCTCTTTTTTTTGCGGTGGGTCTTTGCCAATGCTCATTTTTGAATCATGGCAGTCATGTTGAATATTGAGAAGGGTATGATTAATATGACCAGACTTACTTTCCATCAATCCAACACAGATTGTAGATTTTTCTTGTCCAATGATCCCATTGGATCAATACCTTGAAGGTACTGATTGACCTCATTGAGTTCACTTGATATCACTACCTTGTTGTAGAAATTGAGTGAGGTTGATCCACAGCCTTCATCTTCAGGCAAAGTTGATCATGTTGAAGCAGGTGTAGGTTGGTCATTCAGTTCCATCTGATCACATTGTTGGGTGAAAACTAATTCCAACAATTCTTCCACTTGATTTTCAACTTTGGATCCCATTCCAAACATGTGATCAAAAAATTTAACTCTGAGTCCGGGGTGAAAGACAGTGGCAAGGGTTTGTTGGAAAAAATTGGTGTTTAATATTTCTTTATTTATGTTTATGTGTTTAAGTATTACAATTTGTACTTTGTGTAACTGTTTACTCACAACCTTTCTGACAGAACTTTAACCTAACCATATGTTGTATTGCTTAGTTCACTATATCAGCTCCATCCATTCAAAAACTTTCTTCTTCTTCATTTTATTAGAAAGGTTTTTATCAACACCACACTGTCTAACAACTCTTCTCTGGATATTTCATACCATCTAAGACTGTTATACTAATTGTGTGTTGTTTGATCTGATTACAAATCTGAGATTCCTTCAGGGTTAGGGTATCACACTCAAGGGCTTTGTTCAAATAAGACTTGATCTTGTTGATCATGATATCAACCATGGGAAAGAGTGGGTCAATCTGATGCATCCGCTTCAATTGCGCCTCCATCAATGTCTTGAGTTTGACATACTTGACCAAAACTAAATATCCAGTTGGTTTGTCCCCTACATTTTGTGGGTCAATATCTTGTACGGCTATAAGTAAGATAAAAAGAAAGGAAACAATGAGAAAAGTTCATTTGAGGATATGAAGAATGTGTAGAGGTACAATGGAAATGAAGTACTCACAGTCAGAATATCCAATAGATCCCGCAATGCTTGCCAATCCGCCACCAAAAAGATCACATCTTCACACTGCCAGCAAAAGGTAATTTCCCCACGGGAAAAACTGTTC